>KE525297.1:89169-163530 GCA_000441895.2 Anopheles sinensis | reverse complement strand
GTCGTGTGTGTGTGTGTGTGTGTGTGTGTGTGTGTGTGTGTGTGTGTGTGTGTGTGTATGTGTGTGAGTGTTTTTTTATGCCAAGCAGTGTTAAACTGTTCCAGTGATCGAAATGGAACTGACACTCGAGGAAAACTCGATTCGCCTTCTTGCCCAGCACGGATCAAGGGATGAATGAATGTTTGTTTGGTGGATTATTTTCCACTTCCAAATGAATGAGAGTTGTTGAAAGTTGTTTTTAAGGTTAAAAGAAATGAATATGCCTTTCATTTACTTAGTGTTTTAAGTGTGTCAAGCAAAAACGAACAAAGAACGGTGTACATCTGTTCGGGTGTTTAAGAGTGTGATACAATCAAAAAGAAAGTGTTTGTCAACGGTAACTATTGTTGGCGTGTAAGCAAACCAGTACAATTGTTCAACTACTGGCGCTGTAAAGTGTGATTGTTATATATTTGTTATTCAACGTTAAAAGTGCTTAAAAGTATGATTGCGTTAGTGTCACGAGGGTTTCTGCAAGGTGGCGTGTAGGTTGATTTTCTAATCAAAACAGTATTCGATACGAGAAGGAGTGCTTTTGCTAACGATTATGGCAAACAAGACACAAGGTGATCACACAGGGTTTTATGGGTAAATAGAACGATGACGGTTGTCTGAGCACAAACCTAGCAGGTTTAAAAACACAAACTCCAATTGAACGAAAGCAAAAAGATGAGTTGAGTATTTCACAAAAAACAGAAAGTATGAAAAACATTTCATTGTGAAAAATACACCAGTATTCGTGGCCAATAAATGGAACATTTAATAACTCCTTTTTTGTTTGTACAAGTAATCTGTTTTTACCATGGAAGCGGCATAAATTACAAGACATAATTCATCAATGACGGGGAAATTAAACAAATAAAATTATTATTATATTGAGCAGAGGCGTGATAAAACCAGTAGTCGGAGTTATTGTCATGGAATGATGGTTTCATAATAAATGAGAGAATATCAAAAATCATGATAATTCAAGAAACATTTTGGATAAAGCTTGAAAGGTAAATTAAATAAGTTAGTTGGTGATGCGCACAAATGATATAAAGAACGCAAAAACGCGCAAGCCGTTTTAAATTTAATCGAAAGAAGGCCATAGCCCCGAAAGGCAGGATCTCCGTCGTTCGGTTGCGAACAATAAAGAAATAAAATTGTGAACTGAACTTATAACACACGAATCACAAGGTACAAACAGTACGGGAAGCCGACGAGAAAACGTCCTTCGCTGCAACGCTCTCTACTGTTTCGTACCGTAAACTACGCATTATTTTGTTTTATTGTGGCACATGTACGATTTGATTGTTAGATGCGAGTTAGAGGTGTCGGGACGTTGGCTAACAAACGGTTACATTACTTGCACGTTGGAACCAAACTAGGCAAAGAAAACCCTTCAGCGACTAGGAGGTTTGGGGGCTTAGGATAGGAGGTAGTAGCTCTTGGCAGAGCAGGTACGTAGTCATATGAATTGTACCATTTTAACTTCAGACAGCGAACTGATAGACAGCACATACATGGTGACTCCCACTTCAACCGGCGGTCCTGAAACACGGATAGTGTGGTAGAAAGAAAGAACATAATACATCAGATTTGAGGAGAGTTATGAAGTTAAGATTTTTGTTTTTTAATAGAATGCTGTAAAACAAACGGAGTTCGCAGCCGTCGAGTCAGTAAGAATGGCTGGCAAACCGAGGCGCTCACGGATTTTGAAGTGGACAATTGGAGGGGAAAGAAGAAGGACATAAAACAACGGCAGGCAGAAGAGAAGAGTTTTGTCCGTTCCATAGCTGAAGTATTGGCAAGACACTATGAGTTGGAATATGTAACGGGTTCGTGGGGAAAAAGGAGGTTTCTCTACGGCGCAGGGAGCATTCCACCCGAAGCCATACTGCTGGATGTTCAGCGGGAAACACTGTTTTGAATGTTGTTTGGTTAATGAACACACCTTGCAATAAGAAAAGGAAAAAGCCTTAGAGAACAATCACCAAAACACAACGAAAAACAAAAAAAACGAGTCGAAACTGGACTGGAAAAAACAAACATGTTCTGGCAAACATAGGAGGGATGCAAGAATCGACAACAGAATAAGAAAAGAAAGAAACAAAACTAGATAATGCACACAACACAGATAGTTTCCGCAGACCGTATTCTGTCTCGTGGAGGTCTGCCTCGGCCGTTCCGCACCGGCACCATCGACATCGTGCGGGTTTTGGGGCGCGGAATGCAAGAACATTCTTGAAGCGTCAAACGAGATGTTCGCAAACACGGAACGTACGCCTAATCGACTACGAGCACTCATACAGGCAATTCCGTTACTTCGGCCCGAGCGGACCGGGAACGGAAAAGGCAAACGATATTTTCGTGTAGCAGTATTCGGGTTTGCTGCGAACATTTTCATGCACGGTAACGTATCGTGATCTCGTTGATGGAGATGTCGGAAAATGTTCGGTTTGATTAAATTTATTTCCACAAACAATGCGTACTGCTAAATTCCAAATCTGTATCTACGATCGGGATGGCGATAAATGGCCTAGCAATCTGTTTGTTTTCTTCTTTTCGTTTTCTTGTTACACATACATAAACACCGGAAGCTGTACAACTTGTACACAGCATCTCGCGTGTGGTAAATATTTGGGTGTCGTTTTTTGCTGCCTGCTTCCGCAGTTAGGGTGGGGTGAAGTGCAGAAATGGAGACGCCTGGTGCTTCGTACGATCGTTCGCTCGGGCTTGCGGGGGGAAAAACAAGTTTGCTAATTTAAAAAAGGGCACTGAGAAAGAGTGGGCATTTGATGGCAAATATAATAAAAGAGAGGAAAAAAAGAGGTTATGTAAAATCGATACATCAGATAGGAGAAAAATTCAGTGGAGTAACGAATATGAAACGCTTCTGCAGCAAACAGATGACGTTCCGTTGAAATGCAAACAGTATGGCACTCGTAGTGTCGTCAGGTGAACACATACCAATATGCACCAATTGGACCACACATCGGGATCTTGTGAAGCTGTTTTCCGCCGACCAATAGCGTTCCTGTTCCTGTCACCCGTTGTGAACTGATATTGTTTTAGGGAACCTGCATTTAAGCACGTACGTAAATATTCTCTTTCGTACACATATTTCCTCACACACACACACACACTCATGCGCATATATGAACCTTTACACGGACACAAACGCATATATGTAGACAATTGTTTTGTGTCCATATTTCAACAACATTCTGCAAAACATGTGGAATCTGTGATGCGGTTTCCCAAACAACAGCTTATGCTCTTTTCTTCTTCAACTCAGATGTTTCATAAATATTAACTGTATTTATGAAATATTTAATACGATTCATATTTTAACTGTTTCTTTGAATCAAATAACAGTAAAACAAATGATCCTGGTGGAATTCTCCACTAAGCTTCACAGTTGAGAGAATGCACCAATCCGAAGTAGGAAAATTAAGCACAGTATGCAGACAAAAGGAGACGGGAGCCCGTTAGGGGTGGGGAAAAGAAACTGCGGAACTGCTGGTTCCCGGGAAGCGGGAGAAAAATTAATTAAAACAAACACGTTCGCACACAACGCGCGGCTGCTTCCGGTGGTTGGTTTCGGGGGAGCGTGTTTTGCTTTCGTTTTCCCGCATTTCCCGCTTGCATTTGCGAACCGCAGTTTGTTATTCTTTCGCACGCCCCAAAGTTTCCCATTTCTGAGAAAAAGAAAGAAGCTAAAAACAGCGAAAATAAAAGCTCGTTGACCCGCGGGGGAGGATGGGTTTGTCGAGCGGAGGGAGTGTGCATTGTGGAGGTAGATATTGAGCTTCTGGCGCTACCGTGGTGGTTGCACGAGGGGCATGAAGCGCCTGACGACGCCCCCTGAGGTACGAAAACAAAATTCGTACCATTTTTCTTGTACCGCTCGGTCGTACGGTTTGACGACAGCGACGACGGTTGACGCGTGGTCGACTTTTTGGCGACACCCGAAATCGTGATCATTCCGCTGGTCAGATCCAGCAGGACGCCTGACGCCTCGGGGTAGGGCGGGTCGCAGGTTACCATTTGTTTTTTTTCTACCTTGTTTCGTTGTTCTATTTTGTCATTTTCCGTTCGGACCTTTCTTTGGCCACTTTTTTGCCGCAATATTCATTTCCCATTGCTTGGGCGTGGGTATGTGCGCAGATATGTGTGAGGGTGTTTGTGTCTAGGCGGGGACCGGAGTAGCCGGAAGACTCCGGAAACTGAGTACAAACAGGAAGCGAAACCGGATCCTGGGAATGGACTGTTTTCCGTAAGGGACCTATACCTATCCGCGCTGCTGGTTGGCTGCTGTTACGGTGTGATGTTTGCAGCTTGTAGCCAGCTTGTATTTAATATTGTTTTCCCCAAACGAGCACAAACATGCGGGTGGACCGGATGGAGCTGTTTCGTTTTAATCGTTTATTCAGGTGTCGTGTAGCACAGGGCCCGCCGGCGATTTGCCGTCTATAGTCCCGGAGTATTTGGGGATGCGAGAAACTAGTCGAATTGCCGGGCAAACCCGGTTCATGCTGCTAGTGGCAAATGTTTTGTGTTGATTAATTTTGCCTGGGCCATTGAAAGCAAAAAAGCCCAACGTTTGTTTGTTCATCAAGCGCAGATGTTTCGACAAAGGTGGCAGAAAAAAGGAAGTAATAGCTAAACAGCATCGCAGTTTTTCATTTGTCCGGTGCGGTTTCTTCAAAAGTTAGTGCACATTGCTGACGTTTATTGGAGATAAAGTCATTGCGGAAAGTTGCACCAGGTCCCATTGTGCGCTTCCCATGCGCAAGGTCCATGTGGAAGGTGGAATCGACCTGTCAACTCTTCACCCAGGGCGGAGTAGCTGCAGTGACAACGATGGTGCGGTGACTCGCTTTTCTCCCTCGAGACGGTCTTTGGATGGTTTGGTATCGACGCAATAAGGTAGACTCCAGCAGTGTTTGGCACACACGCGGCGACGAGGACGACGAAAACGCTCGGGTGGACACGTTTGGCAAGAAGAGACGAGTTTTGCACGCGGAATCACATCATCAGAACGGTTATACGTACCTCCATAGTTCGGTCTTACTCTTTTATCGTAACCAACGCTGAACGAATCTAGAATGGCTGATATATTGACATCACCGAGCATACTGCCTCCTCCGGTCCTGTAAAGAATGGTAGCGAAGAGAAATGGAAAACAAATGTTAGTTCAAATAATTGTCAGTGAATCGATAATATTGACCCAAATAAATAATTTTATTTCACTAACTCTTTTAAGAAAATAGTTCCAGCTAAATATTACAGTTTCATTGCCAGAATTTGTGCAACTGAAAATACAACGAACACGCTTCGACAGTTTCTTATAACACTAAAATTCAATTTGAATGCTTTGCACCTTGTCTTTGTAATATCGCTAGACCGAGCGAATATATTTTCTAATCCAAACTATTTATTGAACATTTTTCTGTTGCATCAGGTCCAAGAACCATAAAGACTGGACTGACTTAATAAAGATAGAAATTAAATATCGAAAATTAAAAAACTTCAACTTTAAAATTGTGCTTTTAGTTTTGTGCCTTATCTGTAATCGTTAAAGTATGGAATATTTATTAAAGGTGGCTTAATATATGCATTTGATTTTTATCGCACACTTTTACATTGAATTTAAAATTGAAAAAAGTTTTAAGAATTCTGAACCAAATGTTATTCTTTTACACCGTAAGACCGGAATGATGGAGTGCATAAAAAAAATCAAAACCACCAAAAGATAGTCAACAAATGCGCTAAATAGCAATCGTTACCAGATCAGATAAATATTTAAAAATGACGAAGTTCTAGAATTTCGGAAAAGAGCGTTTTTAATATGTTAAAGAACGCAATAACTTCGTTATTTTTGAAGATTTCCAACTCCATAAATCTTTTATTTTTTCAAGATGATAATGTGAATTCTGAAAAAGAGTGCGCGATAAATGAAATAATTTTGACGTATTTTGACGATGTAATTTTTTTCCTTTTTTAATTTTAGATTTTTTGAAAATTGAATGGAACAAAGTGTAAGATTTGGATTGTTGTGTCAAAAAGCAAATTTTGTTTTAAATAAATAAATAAGAGGATTTGACGAAGGTTTCTCTAAACAAATGAGCGTTGTTGTCTTGACTCAGTTAAACCACGAGCTTCCCGAAAAGATAATTGAAAAATATCGCCTAACTATGAACGCTTGAAATATGTTCATGATTCTAGTGTCAGCACAAGTACTGGCCAGGCTCTGACCAGTACGAACAAGGGACAACGTTACGTACGAGAAGGAGTTCAACGGTTAGAAATGGAACATATTTTGTAAAGCAATTTTCTTCTGATGAAATTAAGATGATATACGAGCACCGCCTCCAGACCTGTTGCTAATGAAAATTGTATGGTTTTATGTGCACACTCTATTTCAAGCGCTTTGCAAACGTTAGGTATGCTAGGACCAACATTTCGGCGATGTTTTGCTCTCCAGTTCGAATACACCTCGGGTGAAGTAAAGGCTGTCTCTCAAAATTCGCTTCCCCAGGGGACAATCTAGGTTTGATTTGGTAAATTTATGACCGTTCCAGTGTAACACTTCCTAGTGCCGATTGTTGTTTTAGCGAAAAGGACTATCGTTTGAAGAGGGTAAGAAACGGAAAATCGTAAGCCCTCTCCAGTATGTGGTGACTGAATCTGTTGCAAACGTATGAGAAACGCTTTTTCAGTTCACCATCACTGGAAGAAGACGTGTGTACGTGTGTCTGAATGTGTTTTCAGGGCCTGGAACTAAGATTACATAGTTCAAGGAGGCGGATCTCCAAGGGTAAGTTATGGTGTGAACAAAACCGGACACAAAAGCATTTTTTGGCACATTCTGGCGCACGCTTTCCGTGAAAGTCGGTGCTACGTGATGATATTGATAAATACATTTTTGAATCCCACAGCACCCCGGTGTCTGGTGTCCCTTTTCAAGATATGGACTCGTTTTTGGTCCGAGTTGGCAGATAGGAGGGAATAATTTATACACAGAAATTAATGAAATTCTTGTGCCATAAGGACTAGAAAAGCGATGGCACACGAAAGAGCGATTCATGCTAACTGTTTTTTTCAACCGTTCATGTTTGGTGGGAAAACCTATTTTGCTCTCCCTTGAGCATGAGGGTCTTGCGACGTCATGTTAAAGTAGTTTGATCGATTGAAGATATATTTTCTTGCAATATAGCACAGACCGCCGGTGAGTTCAACGGAAATTTAAGGAAACAATTTGCTCCTTTTGAGAAGGAAAAAATCGCTTGGGTGAATATAGTAGTGTCTCAAGAATGTCTTTTGATCCAAACGGCAACAGTAAAAGGTTTTTCGTTGAACTGTAAAAACAAATGGTTCAACTCATGTTTCGCACAATTTCCTGAAAGCAATATAACATCTCGAATTGCTACACCCTTGTTTTATGTCTTGGATTTCAAATAGCACTGTGTATTGGCCCATCAAATGCTTCCGAATACGGTGCAAACAAATGGAAACAAATGGATTTTCTTTCCAGCCGAACTCCACCGGGAGCGATGGTCCAACGATGGACGGGAATTAACATGACATGGTCAATCGAGCGGGGTGTGTTTTTTTCCGTTTTATTCGAGGGGCAAACTTATGATCCGGATGATAGAGAGCAACAAATAAAAAAATAGCCTTTAGCTAGCCCATGAAAACCCATACATCCATCGAACAGCAATTGTTGCTTGTGCTCGTGTTTCACCTCCGGTTGGCGTTGGGAGTGAAAATAAATAGAGCTCGGATTGCCGAAGCGAAGGCGAAACGGCGATCAGGACCGAACGAAAAATTTCCTTTCAAAACTGGGTGGAGTAGGTGAGCTTCAAAGGCTTTCGGGATGAACGATGGATAAACGAGCGAAAAACCGGCGAGCTGGTGTGTGCGTCCTTTGCTTTGCTGGAGGGAGCTTTCAAGTGCAAGCTTTCTCTCAGTAAAGGTTAGGCGTGTGGGTGTCCCTTACTGACCTCTCTGTCTTTCTCTCGCTCTCTTGTAGTAATCTAGGTCTAAGGGTCACCTCCAGGGTGGGAAAATGAGTAACTGACTAAGAAAGATGGAGCAAGAGAAACAGAAAGAGAGAACGAAAGAGACGAAACGAGAAAAATAGGTGAACACTTCACTAGAGGCACAACTTTAACAACGATAGCTATATGATCCTGGTGTTGATAGTCGTTCCGTTTATGGCATCAAAGAGTTTCTATTATTCAAAGTAAATGTGCACAGGAGAAGAGAGAGAGAGAGGGAGAGAGAGAGAGAGTGAATCGGAGAAGGAGCGAAAAAAGGTGGCAGAGATGCGAAACAAGCTAGAGTACCAACTACCTGGAGAGGAGTATCGAGCTTTCTGGAAAAGTTTGCAAATATAACCACCACCATATCGATGGTCCCCCGCTAACGAACGCACGCACACACACACACACACACACACTCACACATACAGCCACGGTGAATAATGGAAACGTGGTTCCCGGGACTAAGGGAAACATCGAGCATACTCGGTCCGGGAAATTTTGCCTGCGTTGGGTAGCATTCGCCCCTCGGCCGTTTGGCGTTTCACTCGAGAGGATGTTGTTAGTTAAAGTTTCTTCGTCATTTTTCCTCGCACTCTTTTTCCAACATGGCTGGAAAACTGACTCTGGAGGGCTTCCTCTGCTCAGGATCAAAGGAAAGCGTGATTGGACGCGTATTTGCGATCGGTGTATTTTATTTTTATCCCCTTCGGCCAGCGAAACGCTCACCCAAGGAGTCTACTCCAAATGGTTTGTAGGGCCAAAGGGGAGGTTGAACTTTGTGACCGGGTTGTTACAGCGTTTCACCGAAGTCAATTCAAAGGTCCTACCGAGCTGGAATCATCGAACCGGAACGGTTATGGTGGCATTCCGCGAAAGTCGGGCAGTGTGTCTAGCGCTACTTGCTTTCAGCATACCAGAGAACCATCCAGTGGCCACACGCCATCCGTTCGTTGTCCGTAGCAAATGTCGATGCCGTTTGCAGACCCTTCCCTTTTCGTTTCGCACAAAATCACAGCCTTCGTTTCGATAATATGCTGGAGCTTCTGAGTAAGAACGCAGCTGAAAGAATTATTATTCTGATGCACTCACTGCGGCAGGGGTGGTACGTAAGAGCCTCCCGAGGGTAGGTAAGGCGTGGTTAGCCAGCGTACATAATTTATGTCGAACGCACTAAAGAGCACGCCCGAACGTCAGGCGGAACGACGCTTCTTCGACGATGTTCAGGCAACCTCAAGGGAGTCCACCTCGTCCATTGTGTGCACGCGTGAGTGTGTGTGTGTGCCAATTCCGTGTGAAGTCAAAAGCCATTCGTATTTCGCTTGGAGGACCGCTTCTGCGATGGGTGGAAAACGGAGTGGGTGTATTTTGATTCTCGACCCACCCGAAGCCTAGTGCAATTATCCCAGCTGGAAGCCAACTTGTGCGCCGGGACATGACGGGGGCTTTGTTCTGACCGCATGGGAGGGCGAACCTAGCGAACTGGAAGCGCGTTCGCTTCCATTTCCGGCAGTAAAAATAACCCCATCCCCCAAGAGTCCTAGATTCGCCAGCATCGGTTGCCGTCACCCTTTGCCGACCGTGAGTTAAGCAGCAGAACCCGGAGGAGCAGGGTTTCCAGTGGCGTGCTCTAAAAGGCTTGCGAACGCACAGAACGGCTCCGTTCCGTGCCGTTGCTTTAAAAGGTTTAATTTACGACCCCGAGAGCCCAAAACGAAACCCCAGCTCATGCTCGTTTTTAAGGCTCCAGGGGATGGGCTGCTTCATTGGGGCGATAGTTATCGTGCGTCCAATCCTGGCATCAGGGTGTGTATGTATGCATGTGTGTGTATGTTTGCTGACCAAAATTTTAATGGCTAAAGAACGTACCAGCTGAAGATTGTAGTTGGACCCAAATTAGCCTACAAATGAGAACAAAGTGTAGAGGTTTTCCGTCGGGACTGGCTGGGTTGGTGAAGATAACAATGATTTTCGACTACATTATGGAAAGGATTTTTGTAACTCACCGGGACGCTTCGCACAGATTTGGACATTTAGAACTTTTTTAAAACTGTTTTGTATCATTTGAGGAATTCTATTTCTATTTGTTATCTGTTTGCCTTACAGTCATGTTTGATCAAATTTTTTTATAAAACAAACACCGTGGCTTGTTTTTAAACAAATAACAAATAGACCACGCTTTCCTAAGTCTAAATGTGTACAGTTACCATAAACTGCCATTATAAAAGTCTAATGATATATGAATTTCGTGACAAGTTTCGAACCGCCTGTCAGCCACTATGTGGCTCATTGGCAGTCAACGTGTTAACACCATGGTAGTCATTTTTGATAACCAGCTGTCATTAGTTCAAAAAAATGTTTGCCTCATACATATATGAAAATGCACAATGAAAATTAAAGCAATATTAAAACGACTTGTTTGGAAAGCTTAGTCTTTGCTTGGTTTTGATAAACCGAATGTTTAATAAATTTTCTAAATAAATTTAATCAAAAACGATTGTACTAACAAGTGCGCTAAAAGCACTTGGCAGTCAACGTGTTATGAACAAATTTTATCAAAAAAGTTTGTACTAATAATTTACTAAAACATGTTGGAAGCCAAAGTGTTACAAATTATAGGCATTAAACTAAAACCTTGTTCTGCACCAAAGCTTAAAACAAACCACTTGCATGGAGCGAGTCTGTGATGAATAAATCCACTTTTTAACTGCTTTTTGCAGAAGTTTGAGAATCTTGGTCCGGAAATATAGAGCCATATTTATATGTCAGATTCCTTTCCCTGGCCTGATCGTAAAAGTGTGCTGCGTGGAAAATGTGCGAGGGTGGCTTGATTTTATAGCTTCGCAATGATAATGGTCGAAGATGCCACATAGTTAAAAAGGTATTTGTTGAAAAAAAAGAGGTGGATCTCCTTTCTGTCACATTTCGCTCCATTTTACGACTCCCTGGTCCGTCCGTCCGAAGGGCGGACCCAAGCCTACTCATTCACTCAGCTCATAAAGTGACGCGCTCACATCATCCGTCCATCAGGCATCCATCTTTTCTTCTGTCCATTGATGGAACATCTGAACCCTCCCGCCGTCCACCGTCGGAAAGCTTTCTACCTCCTTCTTCTTTCATTCCCCATGGGACGACTGGGAAACGGTAATCAAATTTATGTTGCTTTCCTTTCAGTTCGGGTTGGTTTTTTACGTTCAGGGTTCCCTGGGGAGCAATGGCTTTCCGTGTTGAAGCTTAGCCAAAGATACCGATTCGTTGAGATTGAGGCGGAAGTGATAAGAGTTTGAAATAGAGCAAAAAAAAAACACAAGACAGGAGGAGAATGAGGATTCTTTGTGAGTTTTCGTTTAGGTACTTCTGGTGCTGAAAACTGGAGCGGGGTCGATCTGTCCTAGATATGCGTTTATATTTGGAAGGAAAGATCCGTGGTGTCGAAGGCGACTAAATGTATAAAGCAAACGGCTTCCCTAAGGCATTATTTCTTCCCAGTGGCAACAACGGTCCCAACAACGAAGTCCGGGCAGGCAACATCCGGGCGGAGCACTTGCGGATTAGTGGTCCAAAATGAAATAGGAATGAGCCGAACGGTCGCTTGGCTTGCCCCTTTCGCTTCCGTGCATTCCTCGGGGGACCGCTTCGCGGAAAAATAATCCATCTCATTTGCAATGCGCACGTGGCTCAGACGGAGGCTCCAGAAAGGGCTGGAGGGGTTTAAATCCGTGCAAAATGATGGAAAGTTCTGCACGCCCATCGTTTTCATCTCCCAGCAGCTGCGTTTGCGCCTTTCAGCAATAAGTAAGGCGGGAAAAAGTAGATGAAGAAAGTCTCGGAAACAGCGAAAACAAACTATTAATTTTGATTATAAATCCCCCAATCGCATTTTGCTGGCAAACGCTGACAAATCCGTTTTCATTAATCACAGCCCGAGGGGGGTACGAAAGGAAAAAAAGGTTCCCGTGAACAGTGAGACTGGAACGGAATTGCGGCGCAGTAGAGTATCACTCTCTGCAAGGTAATGGGTTTTTGCGTCGCGCTGCAGATAACGAGCAAGTCAATCCCAGATCCCTGGCCACAAAATCTTTGGAGAAAAAATAAGGTGGCTTTGGAAGGACCGTCCTCTTGGGGGGGTTGTGCACGAAGGAAGTAATCTTGGATGCCATGCAATAAATAAGATGACGGTTGGAGAGGCTCAGAACCGTGCCACCTGAGAACTCTGGCTAAATCCATCAGTTGTGATTGCGTGGAATTAAAAACGACGTTTTTTATATGACAATGCTTGAAAACAAAAAAGTTCATCCTTCGGATTGCGAGTGATGTGGTTTTAATTTTACTCGAAATTGCATAAACTATGTTTGAATATTTTTCTAGTTCTCTTTATTAAAATCTATATACAGCTGCTTAAAACATGGCGGTATACTCCACAAGTCGTTTTCCGGTTGTCCCGAGATGGCTGGGACAGGGGTTGCGTTTTTGTGAAAACACGTAAACCGTACGATAAAGATCAAGTGCAAACAACATACCCCGGACCCTCAATCTTTGCAGAAACCCCCGTGGATCGATAAAACAAAATTGTGGAAGTGTTAAAATGCGCCAGCTCCGGTTTGGCGGGCCATAGAAGTAACGGTTTCCTTTTTCTATTTTGGCCAAAAACCCTCCACTCCAGTTTCCCAGAGGGAGTTAAAAGGGCATAAAGTAATGGGACGACGTTTCGAGGAACACCATCAGGCTCGAGTGCTACCGGAGTGGATCGGAGCATTTTCAACGAGGTTTCCATCCCGGCCAGCACTCTATGGTGGTGCTCTTTCAACTGGAGCGTCAAGAATGTTCCGTCCCGCGACAACTCTGAGATTTCGATCGGGAGCTCTTGTGATTACCGTCAAGCAATAATGTTTTATGAGGTGAAAATATTCTTACTCGTAACCCCTTTTTGTACCAACCGTTGGATTCAACTTTGGATTAATCTTGAGTGATAATAGTTTGGGAAATAAAGAAAGTGAACGACAATGTTACTCTAGGGTTGGTGTAAGATAAAAGTATCACACTAAGCATGGTAACAATCAAGGAACGTAAAATTATCCACTTGGGATAGGAAAACACGTTTGAAAATTTTTCAGATTACAATTTACCGATACTAAAACGAAACCAAGTTCAAATTTCCAAATTTTTCTCATTTCAAACTCAATTCCATAAATGCGCATTCCAATTTCATCTCAGTTTATTATGCACGTGACAGCCCCAATTTCAATAGGTTTTGAAGAACCGTAAAAAGAATTCCGAACTGTCTAGAGAAAGTGTTTGAGATGTGCCCATTGGGTACGAGTGTGCTCGAGCTGTATCTCCAGCTCCGGAGGGTTGCAGGGTCCAAAGTTCCGTATTAATTCGTTCCATTCCGTGCGCTTGGGTGGCTCTCTTCAACTCCAAACACTCCACGGGACGCCGAATCGGAATCGAAACTTGATATCCATTCGCATCCAGCGAACCATCACGATTATCATCATCATCATCGTCGTGCTCGGAGGGCTCAGGCTGGGTTATGAAATTCCCAAAAGTTCACCATTCCGGGGGCGCTGGCGGACTGGTCGGAACATGGAAAAGTTTTCTGCGCTCGTCCTAGTTTTTCGGGTCTATTCTTTCTCCCGGCATGATAGAGCAACTGGCGAAACGGAGGATGCTGGCGCACGGGGTTTGGAAAGTTGAGTCGGAATGAATTTTCGATAACTTTATTTGGCGTTTCATTCGCCTGTTTGTGACGGCGGTGTGGAATGTTTGGTTGATGGAATTTCCATCCACCGGTGGGACGCTCCACATTGGGTTGGCTTTTGGCTCGGTAACGGTGCCCGGCTGCCCACGATTACCACGGTAACCACGGGGCTTTCACGTTCTCTTGAGATTTTAATTATTATCCCAACGGCACGAACTTTCGCCCGACGTCAGCGTCTGCTTGGTCGGCGCCAGAACGTGCTGACCTTTTGCGTTCGCAATCGCTTTCGGGGTCGAAGGGAACTAGAGTACATCGCAATAAAACTTGAAAGAATTCATTAAGCAAAGATCTCATTCACGTGAAAGGACGACGGAGCATGCAGTGTCCCGAAGGTAGAAGATAACATGCATCTAATGTTATTTTTTGCATCTCGCCACACACTGCACGCGAAAGTCATATATGGAGACTGCCGCTTGGGGCATGAACCAGTTTTGCTGGTCCCTTGTTACAATGCATTGAATAGCGAGAATCTGCCGGCGAACAGGTATTAGTGAGGAACTAAACTCGCTTATCATATCAACGAGGGACTTGAGCGTTATGCGCCAAGTCTTTTTAAAGCCATTGCATATGAACGTACCATAGGGAGGTCAGCTCCTGTCAGGTGAAACACATCATCACGGGCAAAGTCAGATATGCATAATATAATGAAAATTTTACGCTTCGCCGGTTTAAGCATTATTCACACCGTTTCGCCATTTTGCGGCGTGAACGTGGACCAGTGTACGGATTTTCAATCTTTTTCTGAAACATGGCTTCTTGTTTCGCTTGGTGCATACGCTCGGATTTTTTTATGCGGCAGCGAGAATGTGGTTGTTATGTGCTGGTAGCAAGGGTTTGAAGTCCTTGTGTGAGTGCACATTCCTGGAATGCCTATCATATTTTATTCCTTCCTCTGTGCCATACTTGACGACGATGCATAAAATGTTATTTTTAGCGGCAGAAAGGATGGGGAAGCATGCTATTATTATATTCCTGCATCATTTTACTGCATGTGTATGGTGCATTCATGGGGGGCGCATTTAAAGGAAACTTTTTTGAATGATCCACCCCAAGCAGACCCTTACCCCAATTCAAATACCCTTAGGAAATTATTTTAATGGAGGCGCCCAGTTGCTCACGGTAACGTGAAACAGTTTGAATGGAAATCTTTTTTTTGGGTTGATGCTTTAACCTGTTGAAATCAAGAATTAGATTTTGATGAATCTTTTATTGATAGTCAAAGCTTGAGAAGTCGAATAATATTGAGAAATACAGCCGATTTTTTTTTAATAATTGTGAACAACCATGCGTCTCCATCGGTGGATGTTTGCTTCATTATTCCACTAATCCGTTTTTGGATTGTTATTTTTTCAGTTCATTTCAACTCTTTCATTAACTGAATTTGTTTCATCTAGTTCCACTCCTATTTTTTTAACTCGAGTGCCTTTTATCTACACTAAACTGCTTGTGAGAATCATTTGTTTTCTGCGTGTTCCACTTTAAACTTCCCTTCGCTTGAGCGTATCCTAGCGACAAAAAAAAAGGGTGCGAATCGTAAGTGCCAACACTCTTACGGGGGACAATGTTATCTTCTGCTTAAGATAAGCACGACCCCGTTCATTCGCCATTGTCGAAGCCGTGTCCTTTTTCACGCGCCGTCGTGTTGCCATTTATTTTCCAAGGCTAATGAAGGCAATTGGGGTGTTGAAAACAAGAAGAAGAATACTGCCCGAAGTTTTTCCATCCCTCACCCGACAGCATCAACAAACTCAAACAGCAAGTGCAAACAAAATCACTTTTACGAGGGGGGTTGGGCCACGTTATCGCCCGACCGGGTCGAACACTCCGTGTGTAGACAATGTACTTCAGTACCCGACGCCGTCATCATTATTTCGCAGCGCAGATAACGCGCCTCATGAGTCCATTGGGGTTCAATCTTTTCCGATCGACCAGGCATGTGATGATTATGTTTGGCGTAGCAGTAAAGGGCGAAGCGATGACGATAACCATTAAGCTAAAGGGGAGGAAAAAACGCATGTAACACTCAGCGACTATTTTCCATCATCAACCAGACCGATGCTCTTACAAAGTCATTAAAATCTGTAGTGTTTTCGTAATTCAAAACTCTTCGTTTTGCCTGCCGTCCCGGACTGCTCGCTCGGTTGACTTTATGCCCTCAGCACGTGGTGCAAGCGATGCACATCGAGCTTCCATTCCATGGATCGGAAAATGTTCAATCTCGTTCCGCGAGAAATAGCCCCGTCTAAAGTCGATTCCCCACGCTGTTGCTTAGGGTTCGAGTACACTCAGCAGCCAGCTCAGAGTGGAACCATGGTTACCGGAGCCACAGCCGGCGGTTGACACACCACGATGCCGTTGCAGCGATAAGCACGGCACGGAACAGTGATGCAAGCGCCAGGGAAAAGGGTCGACGGTTTCCAACTAACAACTTCACGTGTCAAGTAGGTCAGACGTTGGCTGGCTCCGTAAAACCAACCCCATCTCGATAGGCTTTTACAGAGTGCTGAACTCAGGTCGACATTTCCGAAAGCAGAACATGGAAAATAGAAGTTCAACAGTGGGAAATGTAGAAAAAGGGTATTGAACAGATAAGCACATACCGTGGCGAGTTCAGAATGTATTGTGGCGGCCGTGAGGAATGCACTTCATGTTCTGGTTGTTCTACATGGAAACAAAAGTTCATGTTCAAGCTCATGGGCACTCGTTGCATCATCGGAAGAAAAGTTAAATTGACCTGGAACCGAACGCCATGATGACTTGAATCACGAACGTTTTTTTTGTTTATTTTGATTACTTCATATAGCAAAATAGTTTAAATTTCAATAAGAAAGACTAACCTTTGACTTTTTAAAAGGATCAAATATGGGACTGTTATGCGGGTACTTTCAATATGGGACGTAATCAATTTGGTATTTTTTCACAGTTGTATGTACTAAATGGCCACTTTTATATATTTTTTTGAAAATATATTGAAAATGAACATAAGTCATGGGGCTTACTCAAAAGTGATGAAAAGTCAAATTGGACAGATATGCGAGTATGGTCAGCATATTAATGCACGTATTACTGTTTGCTTTGATCTAATGTCGTATCGCACGCGATTCTCATAATGCGTCATATCAACATTTGACTTCTTCGTATAAAACGCTGGCTTTCTAATTGTGCCCGTGATGTTTCGAGCCCTCTCAAGTCTCCACAAGTTGGCTGACGGTATACTTACTACCTGAGGGATTGATCTTAAATACAATAAATCCTACAGTTCGTGACATAAAACAGGCAAAGACGGTCAGGCTGATTTAGGGGTTGGTTATTCTTTGTCCCTAAGTTTATTACCGACGTGCCGAGCCTACGGTAGAATGCCGTTTCTAGGGTTAATAACGCGAACCAGTAGCGTGATTGACTGCAGTAGCCATATGCATAAGTAGTTCGTTTTTTTCTGGGACTTCATAGAGCAGCGCAATAGGGAGAAAGAGGGAGAACAAAAGAGACAGCACGTGGTCATAGAAATAAGCGGCTAAACGACCCCCGTCCATCTATTAGCTCACCCTAGGAATCCAGAGTATTGCGAATGAAGGGAATACTGGATGGAAAATTATCCCAAATTTTGGTTCCTGGTGAGGAGCTGATGCCGAAAATCGTGGCAACTGTTTTACATTTTTGTTTTATTACTGAGGTTGATAAATCATGGCTCACCAACCCCCGAAGCCGGCCGTTTCGTTCTTGGGCGTTTTCTTCGGGCTCCCACCCGTCGGTGCTTTGAATGTCGCTTTTAGAGGAGACAATTGTCGCATCGCGTGAAGCTGGAACCTAGGTCGCTGGGTGATTCCCCTAGTCCTGGGTAACGTTAAACCGTCATGAAGTGTGGTGAATTTAAATTTTGTTCTCCAAATCGGCAGCGCACGCCACCCGAGAGTAAAACTTGCCACGCGAGGAAAATAGTGCTGGGAAAGGATGTGGTCGACTTGCTCGACACGCCATTTGCGCTGCAGCAAGAACGTGACAAACAAATTCGACTAAGTGGAAGGCGAAGCTAACGTTATTCGTTTCCCTACAAACGGCCAGCGCTACCCGCACGTTATCCGGACCGGGTTTGAGCTGACGCCAGCGTGCTTCTTGCGCCAGCATGTGGTATATATATTTATGAGCTGCCCCATTTCTAGCCCCAATCTTGATCTGACCGACCGGTCAGGGATTTACTTGTTTTCCCCCCATAGTGCTCACTTGCCGCAACTGGCGAGGGTCAACCTCATCTCGGTTGGTTAGCCTTTTGCCCTGAGACCACGCTTTTCATAACCACCACACTAGCACTGGCGTTTTCCACGCGCGCGCGTCTGTGTATCTATATGTATGTGGTGTTGATGATTGTGGCAATTTTTCCCTGCCTACCGCAGCCTCGCAACCAGTGACCTATTTATTCTCCTCCAACCCGTCAGCACGCCATGACGTGGTTAGACGACATCGGCCGATTTTTTCAGCCCACGGGAGGCGAAAAGGTGATATATGTGGATCAGTAGGGGGGTGTGAGGGATGCTAATTTGCTGCCAACACCTGGTGCAGGGTAGGGGGCGAACGTGTCGCGGTGGGTCATTGGATTTTCTGGCCGATGGGAGCTTCCTGCTTCGTTTGCCAGCAGGGCAAACGACAATAAAATAGGAAGCACGAACCTATCGCCTATCACTTCCGGCCCAGGTTGGAATACGGTGAGGGAGTACGCGGAACATCCATGACGTCATTACTATCCGGGTACACACACAAACGCACACAAGGGTGACGAGCCAATGAATGCTGGTTCGTTTTCAGCGCTGCTGTGCGCCACAATAGGAAATTTCCCCAGGCATCGTGAGAAAATAATTGAATGGGGATTTTAAATGTCCAGCGGTTCGGTTCTGATGAAGCACTTGGAATTCATTTTTTATTCTTTTCTGTGATGACCCACGCTACAGGCGAAAACTGTGTTTGTACGGCGGCTTTTGGAGTGTTGCATGTAACTAGCGTTTATTTCCTTGAATGTTAATTGTGTATCGAAATTCGACAATCGACAGAAATGTGTTGAAAGTTTTATGTAAAACATTGTGTGTACTTTTTAGTTGTTTTTTAGTTTTATGTAAGATATGGAATTTATTTTAGTTTAAAAAAAACAATACACATAATATTTCAATGGTTATGCACAAGATATTTTTTTGTCAATTAATGTAAACTTTACGAAAAAATGTGTGAGGAGAACGTGGTATACAGAATCGATGAACATTATAAAAATCCTATCGTTGCTTTTTAATGTAATAGAAAAGCTCCAACTAAAATAAACCATAATTAATCTTTAATTAGTTAAGTTTATCCCTAGTATAGAAGAACTACAGAAATATGTTTTTTTGGAAAACAGGATTCGTTTAATCTTCAGATCTTCAAATATCAATTTTTATTGTTATTTGATCTGGATTGTTAGGTAAATTCGTTCTCTCATGAACGCATGGAATTATTCGTCGTGGAGGTAAGTTAATCATAAGATTCAAATATGTGTTTGACGTTTCAGTTTTATGTTTTCATTATCCTACAGCTAATATAATATCTATTGTTGTAAGTTTTACGTTTTTTGGTAAATTTGTTCTCTATTGATCGTACGAAATGTCAAAATTATAAGATCCAACTGTAAGTTTGTTGATACTAATGTTTAAATGGCATATTTTTGCCTGCTGTTTAAGATATTATTATATTTTAAGTTTTGAAGCACAATCATTCAAACTAAAGGACAGGTGTCTGTTTATCTGAAGTGCATACTCAACATTTTCAAAATGTTCATGATAAAATATATATAAATTTAATTGACCTTTCGCTTTCCCACATTGGTCTGCTAAAAATAAATATTCGCGCTTCGGCAAAACCTAGACCGCGAGGGCCCCTTTCGTATCACCAACCATTGCGCCAACCAACACCTGTCAACGATTCAATCGACCTAGGAAAATAATAAAAACCCCTTCGAAGCTCCGGGTGGTCGGTTAAATATAATGTTATTTTGGGTGATTGACGTGATAGTTTTGCCCCACTCAGGGCCAGCCTCCCAACTGCCCCATCATTTATTCCATCGTAAATGTGCCTTCCTGTAAATGTGGGCCGTCTTTTCAGTCTGGTATGTTGAATAAAGCTTCCACTTTCGCTGAGGGTATTTTTTACCCCCAAAGCCTAACCGGGCACATTATCCAAGCGCAAACTTTGGCGTCGATTGACAGCAAGCAAACCCCCGCAAGGGTGGAGGAAGTTGTTTATAAAACTGTTCAACACGCAGTTGGTGGGGCGAAAATAGCATTTAATTTTGACTTTTTCCATCCACCGTGAACGCAGATCGGACGCCCGGATAACCACGCCTTTGGGTGGAAGATCGAGGTCGTCGAGGTCAGCTCGCGGTGCGTTGGCAATAAGTGGAAAAATTGCTGCCCAAATCCAGCGGACTGGTGATGGTTTTGGGTGCCGTAAACCCAAGAACACGTCTAGCAGAAATTCACCACCCAGTAGTAGCCGGGGTCTTCTGATGGCGGCAGTCGACAACAATCGACCCAGCCGATGCGGTTACGGCGCTCTCCCGTGAGGTGAAATGGCAAGACCCACTTTGCTCGCGCCTGTTGTGGTTATTGATTTGACAAGCTGCTTCCGTCGGCTCGTGGCCTTCGTTGATGCGAGGTTTCGCACGGGGGTCACCGTTGCACGAAAAAGCCACACGTTCATCGACGATAATCGATTGACGTTTGTGCTGTAAATAATCGCTCTCAGCGTACACGGCTAGCACACTACTTAAGGTATTTATTTTTCAGTTAAACCCTGAGCGAGAGTGTCCGAACCAAACGCATGACGCGGAGCAAAATTTATGGCGAAGTTTACTCGAATCCATTGAAGCGACTTTTCTTTTCGGCAGTCTCGTACTTCACCGAAACCCTGCTCATTGGCAAAACCCCTCCTGAGAGTGAGAAACGTGAGGCATCAACTGACAAGAGAGTCCACAGGCCGGGGAAGGATCGTGAATCGTGATCCCCTGTGCCCTTTTTTTTCTGCCGTCATCTAAGGGTTGGCCAAAAGTTTGCTAGCGCAAAAGATGAGCGCAAGAAAATCGAGCCCCAAATCGGGCTCCGACCTTTTGGAGGACGAGCGGGCAGTGGTGCAGTAAGTGAGCATGGGGGGGGGGGCTAGCGGAACAAGTTTCCGCAGAGCGCTTTGTGCATTTGGCATTGATTCAAGGTGGTGAGGAAAAATCAGGGCCTTCATCACGGGCCCCAAAACCCTTACTGCTCACTTTGCGCTCACACGGCACACGCACGCACGCCTCGCGCTCGGTCTCGTCTCTCGCTCGCTGCGCACGGCCGCAGCTCACCAGCAGCAACGCCAGGCCAGGCCAGGCACGGTCCTGCTCTGCTCATTTCGCTCGGTCCGCTCGGTTCCGGTCGGGGCTGCTCGGTAGCTGTGCGCTCGCTCACGGTCCATTGGTGGTATTGTTAGCAACGCCCAAGAAAATTTCACCCTATTTGTGGGGAGAGAGGGGGGAGTTGCAGGACTCGAGCTTGTGGGCTTGGGTGGTGTGTATGTTTTCCTTCTGGCTGAAGTACACTTGAGGCTTCGTTCAGAGTATAGTTAACTTTTCTTCCCCAGGTATTTGCGGAGTCATCCTCGAAACATTTTCGCGTAAGAAAATTATAATTGATTCTTGAGAAATTAAATTCAGGCCGACATAAATGACGAAGATGCTCATAGACCGAGTTATTGGAACTCTCGAAACAATTCGGGAAACACTTACCCCGCTAGCACATATGGTGGTGTCCTATTTATAGTTTGAGGCAGGAACAGAGCCAGGTTGAGTGTCAGGATGAGGACACCCAACGAGGGGCTCTTCGCATGCGGAACTTCGATGGTTAGCGACATGATGACTGCAGGGCCACACACGTACACCAACGCACACACACACACACTCTTTCTCTGCTTTTCCTCGCTGTCGTCGAATCGGAATCCACTTGCGGCAGTGTCCGCTCCACTCCGTACGCTGGGTTGTGTTTATTTGGCTCCACGTGCCTCTGACTGGACCTTGCCTGGGCCTAAGCCGGAAACCCACTCCCTTCTTGACTGGCCGGCTGGGTTGTTGGGGATATATCGGGTTACTTTCTTGTGGAGCGCCGCCTGGCGTCTCCTTGTTCGTACGGCAGTGACCCTGAACCGGCGATACTGTTCTCTTTGTGCGGGCTGTTGTCCCGCTTCGGCCACGACGAGGGAAACTGGTTCACTTGGCTCGCCCACTGCCAGCGCTGGGAAGCGGGCAGGTAAGGGTTCGTTTTACCTATTGGGTTTGTTCTGTGTCACACCGGTGGGGGCGGTACAAATCATTCTCTCGCATTCAGCACCCGGGCGCACACACACACACACTGGTACACATCCGAGAGGGGTCACGCCAAGGCTCGCCTCATCGCACTGTTCCTCCACTGTTTTCGCCCAAGATTGGCCCAGAGCCTTTTTGCACGCACCTTGCGTTTCGGTTTAGCGGCGAGGGCTTCGTCCTTTCGCTTCGATCGAAACCGAACTGGGCCACAAACCCACTACACACTCGCCAGCAACTTCGCAAGCCGAACTGTCATTAGCAACGAGGTTACTACGATCAACTCGAAGCTGTCTGCAAGGATGCGGCTGCCGTTGCTAGTGTTGCTGCTGCTGCTATTTGTGCTGGTGCTTGTACTGCTGCCAGTGATGGAGCTGCCAGTGTCCATTTCACCGCACTTGGCGGAGGCCCCTGGTGCCGCCTGGTACCATCAGTGCCCGGGAAGGCTGGCCGCCGGAACCGCGGCTGGCGAGGGACAAACCGTGTTCTTCCACTGCGCTCCGGCCCTCGTCGGAAGGCATCTTTCACCTGGCACACGCCGGATCCTCCTGCACACACACGCACCGCTTCGACCCCGGCCAGGGCATCGACGAACGCGGAAGGGGGGAAACCTGGGGCTCTACGGACGGCTGGCACTGACACCGCACTAGCACATTTTGCCCCTTCCTTTCCCCTTTCCTCCGCAATGTGTGGTCCGCAAATTTGCACACCTCGCTCTCACACTTTCCCACACACACTCACTCTTTCGCTCTCGCTCTTTCTCTTTCGGTGGCAACTTTTCTTTTTTTTCCGGTCACTTTTCTTTCTCGTTTGCTTCTTCGATCGATCAAAACTTCACGCGCACACACACACACACACGTGAACGCCCGGGATTTTTCTTTCGTTGCTCCTCTTTGGCCGCCTTTTTCTATTTATCTTTCGCTTAGACACAATCGCACCGCGGGCCACATACGGACTGGAACACAACGAACGGTGCCACACACACACACACGTGTACACTCGCAGCACTTCAGAACAGCTCAATTGGTTCGGGTTTCACCGCCGTTCACACATGCAAACACACGCTCTCACATCTCCCCTTGCTTCACTCGGGCGGTGTATCACACTGACCTAGTGGCACCTGAAATAATTGGCGAGTAGAGAAATTCAGCAGATGGAAAAGGAAAAACAAGCTCGAACCAAGAGGTGATAGCTGGGTGGGGGTCCTTGCTCGACCTTTTTCAGCTACTTTCCAGTGAATTTATGGAAAGAGGAGGTCCTTTTTACTGTTTTTTTTAAACCCGTTGCTCCGTATTCATTTGCCTTCGAAAATGTTTCTTTATCGTAGAGCAGCTGCGACCGAAACAAGGAGTGGCTAGATTTCCCGGATAAACATTCCTACATTAGTAACAAGCTAAGCCTGCTTAGTAAGAACCTTTGCAGAAAATCTGTTAAGGCGAAAACTTTCATGTCTTTTTCTTGGACTTTTTCACCCAAATGAAGTAAATGTTTGTTTGACACTGGATTAGACAAGGCTGACTTCTCTCACCTCACGCAAACGAGTTTATGTAATTTTTTTCAAAAAGTACTTTCAAAAAGTAAAAACTCCAAAAGCGGTTGCCATCCTTTCCTTGGTTTATTAGGTCGTACAGATTTTGCAACACCGCGAACGACACCACAACCGTTCGCTAGGACGGAGCACACCAGATCCTTCGGTGCACTGCTTCGATCCCTAACTCAGACTGGAATATTTTGGGTGGGACACACACAAAAAACTGCACACGCCAAAAACCGAGAGAAATATCTACACACATAGATGCCCTTTAAACCGACAACCGAGTTTCGGGAAAAGCTCACCCAACGCTCTCCGTGTTGTGTATTCCGCTCGCTTTAGTATGTATCCGTCCAACCGAGTGTATGTTTGTGAAAATCAGAGAGTAAACTTTCGCACGGGTGCGTATTTGTGTCGAAGAATAGGGATGAATTTTCCATACGGTGGAAAAACGGTAGCTACGAGCAAGCGGGATACGTGTTCGTGTTACGTGACAGAAAAGCTCCCGATGTGGAGCGTTCGTCCTTTTTCGTTTCAATCGAGGATAACACCCTTTGGCACGCATCCAAAACCTGCCATCACTCTCCTGTCCAGAGCTGTCTCTTTCTCTCTCTCTCTCTCTCTCTCTCTCTCTGACACAAGAGAAAAAGCGGATGGAGCACAATTGTTCAAGAACGTACGAGCAGGACTCAACTACGAGATTTAATGTTCACTGTTTACTTTCACAAAAGTGAGATGGGAGGTGAGTGAAAGACATTTTTCGGACTGTCCTAAAATGTTTAAAGATCCTTGGACTAACTCATCAATCCGATGGCGTGAGTTGAATTTTCATTCCTTATTTTCGAACCAGTTTTTCCGTCACGTTTTTCTGTTCGTTGTTCTTGTTTTTATGTTCTCCATTAGGCTTTCTAACTTATCTATTCCTGAATCCCTGCTCACACTCACACAAACACACATAAATCTGCAAGGTCCACACATAACATTTCACGCACGATGTGTTTTCCACGGGCGTACGGAGCTTTCGTGCACCTTCGTGTGGGCTTTTGCGTGCTCCACTTCCAGAAGGAAAGGACCGGAAAGGGAGAGAGGTGGAGGTTGTCCGCCAGGTCGGCCACATAAGTGTGCGTTGGTCGCACGTTTCGCTTCGCCTGCTCGATCCTGGCTGTAGCCGTTGGTGTTGGTGGTGGTACAGATTTTTTGCACGGTAGCTTCGGGTCGGGCCCGAGTGGCGCACCTGCGCGGTGTTGCGAAGGTTTGCTCGCAAAAATCCCACCGTCCGAAAGACTTTCGCTGCTAAAACGGGCGAATAAAACGAAAAGCGGCCCAAGAAGCTGGCCTGCCCTGGTATGCTGCACGGCTGTGGTGTGGGAGCTTTTCTGCACTTTTCTTTTCGTTAAACTTGGATGGGATGGGCGTTATTAGCTGGGTTGCTGGCGCTCGATGTTCGTTCGCGGTTGGTACTTGGATCCTGGTTGGGAATGGTCAAGGGAAAATAGGGCTTTTTCGGGTGTGAGAAGTTCCAACAGGAGGCGTAGTTCTAGTTTCTTAAGCAGAGGGGCAACCTTATTGTTCGGTGGACATGAACACAACTAACGCATTGCTTCACTGGACGCTCACAAAGCGTAATCACTGTTTCGTGCGGGGTTTTTAACACTCTGGTACCTCATATCACACCATCGATATGCATACACACACATATGCAGAAACTGCCTAGCACGCAAAGGGTGCACCGGGTAATAGTGCAACTACTCACATTGAACAGAGTCCACCAGTCGACCCTGTCGTACGGTCCATCTGCTTGAGCTTTCCTCGACGAACTGAGCTGTGCCGTTTTGGCTAGGCTCTAGCCGGGTCCTACCTGACTCGGCTCGGTGGTCCTTTCGCCTTCGCTCGCAGCCCTTATTTGCTCACCTACTCTCAGCTCCCAGGCTCCGCGGTAGGCGAACCTTTTCCCACCCACAGACAAAAGCTGGTTTACGTTTGTTTCTTTCCTTCTTTTGCCACGCAGCTGTGCAGAAACTTTGGGTTGGGTTTTGCCGGAGCCAGCGCTCTCCGCCAGCACCAATACACGTGTGCCCTGTGGAGCGAGGTTATTCATAGCATCGAACCACCGATCGTCACCAAGGTGTCCTTTCCGACTGCCTTGCCTTTCCACCCTGATACTAGTTGGTACTCTAGGTTGAGTTCGTTTTAGCGAAATCTTCCTTCGGATGAACGGCACCACGATCAAAACACCGAACGGAGAGCAGTAATGTGCGCTTCGGAGGATGATCTGGTTTCGGTCTGGGTAAGTCTTTCGTGCAATAACACCAAAATGGAGCAATCGTACCGAAACTGGGCAAGATTTTTCGGGGTTTAAGGTGGCACAGAAGAAAAATAGATGTACCAGGTAAAAGATTCGTGATTCAAGTGAAACGGGAAGAGCTGCCATAGCTTGCCTTCATGGCAGGATACTAAATTATGCATACATTTTTACAGCTTGCACGAAACATTTAAAACATTTGTCAGTTTTCCATCGAGTGGAAGTGAATTATTGTAAAATAGAATTAAACATTCTTATGTGATTTAATATCGTCGAGTGAATTAAAGGTACGGAGTACAATATCCCTCATATTCACCTTAAATGCCTCTTTAAACTATGTTACTAGTTCAGGATCCTTAAACAAAGTCCCATATGAACAAATATTCAGCTATCTGAACAGTAGTTAAAAATATCTAATTTAGTTATGTAATTTTAATATACTCAAATGTAACTGGTTTAAATATTTGTCATTTTTAAACAACCGTCTGATTGGCTTGCACGTTTTCTTTGAATCACAATAAATATAGTGAACGTAATTTTCCTTCAGTTATGGTGTTATTTTTGTTGTAACAATAAATAGTGGATTGGAACAATATAAAAAGACATCGCTCGTCAAGATTGATCAAATGTAGTAAAATATATCTTTTTCTTCAATGTGTTTTTACTGATTTTTGTTTTTAAATTCAATAATATGACGACGGTTTTTATTGCCATTGACGTTACACCAATAAACAGTTCGTATTAAGCGTTCAATATGTTACATTGTCTTTTTTAAAGATGTTCAAACTTAAAATTAAACTGCAACATCGCGAATTTATGTTGAAAATATGTTATTCTTAAGGGAAATATGCAAAAGTTAACGTCTGGGATTACAACATTGCATACATTTATTTCAACTTGACGGTCCATGATGTTGACGCAGAAAGATCATGACGTCTGAAGCAGGTACTTGTGTTGACCTTTGATACATTTTGAGCAGTGATGGCCGAGAAATTTGCGAAGCGAAATTTATTACTAGAATAAAAAATCTCCTGCGACAGTTACGGGCTATAAGTTTACTGTTGATCCATAAAATTTCAATGATGCAGAAACGGTTCGCCAGTCGCGCGGGTAGTGGACTGCTGCTTGTGGAAAACAAAGTGTGAGGGAGGAAAAGAACACCCGAGCGCACAAGTGGACCGGTATGATAATCATATAAAACTAGGGCAAAGTCAACCAGGAAGTGAACAGTTCCACTCCGTCCGTTTTCGGTTTCCCCTTTTGCCGGTTGACGTGTGGCGCTTCGTTTTCTTCCAAACGCGCAAAGCTCTCACGTACTGTTGAGCAGCTGCAAGATGCTAGCGACACGTGGTGTGAGGCACATACCAACCGAAAATAAATATGTGACGCTAAGACACGGTCGGTCTTGCCCTGGTAGTCGGCTGGGGTTGGGGGAGGAGGTGGTTGAATTACATTGAACTTTTGCATAAATCCTCCCCCCGTGCTGAACAGTTGTCTGCAGCGTGTAACATCACTGGTTCGCTGCTCGTGTCCCACCACCAGCCAGCCAACGCCAATCTTTCTCCTGCCAATGAGTGCTTTCGACACTTTCCGGCGAAAACATATCGAGTTCACTGGGTCAGCGGTGGAGTGCTGCAGCACGCGCGGGTGTTCGTCGTTGTGTCCGAGTGAACGAGCTTCGGTATGATGGGAGGAAGCGTTTGGTTGCTGCGGGGGCTAGTATTTATAGTCCCGTTGAAACGAAATAAAAATAAAGTATTCATTCGTCTAGATTAATTTATGTAATGTAATCATTTCAGTGGCAGATTAAGATGTATGCATTTGGCATTCCGCAGACGTTGCATGCGGCCGTGAAGAAGTATGGTTAGTGCATAATATGAAAAGTAGGTAAAGAAAATTCTGTTTGAAGGGGTTTTTTTTCAACGATTTATTTTGGAGGGAAGTATAGCAGTTAGTGACTTCATGCAAGGAATCGTGTAGCCATCGTAACCATTTTGTTCTGCCACAGACGTGCGATTTATTTGAACAATATTTGTCTTGCGCCTTAGACTCGTGTCCGCTAGTTTTAAACTTTTCCCCTGTATTTCTGAACATGTTTGCCATTTGTCAACCAGTTTTTCGGTGCTGCTGTGATTGAAGATTCTTTCGCAAGCTAAACTGTCTTGGAATGATAGAGAAACAAGGCTCCGCGAACTACACGACGTGGCCGGTGGTGAGAAAAATAGTCTGCTCTGCATGTGGACGGTGGGTGAATTCCGTGCAAGGAATAAAGTTTTGCGCTCATACTCACACTTACAAACAACCAGAAACACTTGGCGAGCGCCAAACACATTGCACAAAGTTTATTCATTTTCCCAATGTCAATCCAAACGCAGGAGCTGGGCTAAAACTTTCTGACGCCAGCGTGTGCCATGCTTGCGGTACATTTTGTCTTCCATGTTACACGGTAGCTTAAGCCTTTGTGGATGATACTTAGACTATATTGCGACCAACCGTTTGGTGCGAGCTGAGGACATGCTTTGTTGTGATATTTTTTGCAAGGTAACTTACACATTTTGCAAAGTCAATCGGAAACAAGTACGACCTATGTTGACAGTTTTTGAGCAAAGGAAAATGATGAAAATAGATTAATTTGTAGTAACAATTTGTTAATAACCTATTGAAAATTTGAGTAGAGTAATTAATATGAGAAGTTTCTTGTGCTTCTTGTAATAAATAAATAAATAAATAAATTATTCAAAGCCCTGCCCGAGAGTTCCATTCTTGCTTCTCAAATTTCAATTGAAAAGATTTCTTATGTTCCTTCTCAAGAATGTCATAATTTTCATTTACATGAGATCAATCCTGTTTTCTGTTGAAGCTCCGGTAAAATATTCAAAATGAAAATTACAAATTGAATACGTTCAAAACTATTACAGTAATGGTACTAGCTATATCATATACCATAAAAGATTTATTAAAATTTATCATTAAAAATATCCTTTTTCATTCAACCGAAAATTTTAGGAAATGGTGGAACTTATTGTTGATAAAGGCTTTTCAGAAATTTGTTTCGATCAGGCTAAAGCATACGTGATCCGTTGGTGCGAAACTGCAACAAAAAGTATGTTATAACTTTGTCGACGTGCCTCAAATTCTGTTGGAAGAACTTTACTCATCTAGGAATATAGTGATATAAATGTTACTCGTTGAAAACACTTTCTCTGAAACTGGTTCATCACTATAACACTACGTTAGTAGCAATAGTAGCCTTAGTTTTGCTTTTCAGACAAGGCGTCTTCTTAAAACGTCATTTCCTTTATTTGGATGGAGTATTATTGAAAAATCTTATGATTTTGTGTGGATATTTATAACTTTGTTTTGGTAGCAGTGAAATACAAATTTAAAAGCCATCTTCGGTCCATTCCATTGGTTCTAACAACGCATAGAAAGCAGTCACCGTTCGTGCATAGCGGATCAAATTAAACCCATAAACCGTGAGCATACGAAATTATTTCCCCAGAAAATCGCTATCACCGCCACAAAGTATACTTGGCGTCGGTGCGGGATCTCATCTTTTCGCCCCGAAAGGGCGTGTGCAGGCGGTCTTCGGCTTAGCAATTAGGTGTAATTTTTGTCACGTAAATTGCTAATATTGTTCCGGTCGACCCTGGAGCCGGATGGCGAAGGGAGCAAAAATGTTTGAGTAAAACTTTTCCCGTCGGTGTGACACGAAATAAAATGAAGAAAACGAAACACTTCTGGGTTCTGGAGAAAAATGTTCCATGGATGGGGAACATTTTAGGGTAGCTCCAAAAATTACTTCTGTCCCGTCCTTTCCCAAAGTGAACCTTCCACGGACACTTTCCAGCTGCCTTTTCGCTGGAGTAGTAAATTTGCACGAGATATTTCCTCATTATCCGTGGGACCCCGTCGAGTATGGCCCCGATATTTAACGAACCGCGGATAGTAGATAATTTACGCGCCCACGACCGTGCAAGCTTTCACACCGCCTACCCTTTCGTTTGCCTTGTGTATGCAGAGGGGATGGCTTAAGTCGGTTCATTTTCTTCTTTTTCCATCCATTAGGGCGGGCGTGGAGCTAGTAGGAAAATTATTTCTTAATAAACCCAATATCCATCGAACGCTTTCGGGCACCGGAGATCGCACCGGCTGCCAGTGCACAGAGTTCGTGCATGTGTGTATTTATGTGGGTATGTGTGTATGGGATGCCTGAGAACTGAACCTCTCTTAATCTTAATTAGAACCCGTTCGATGGTGCCTTGCCTTCCTCTTTGCGCGGGCTCCCCATCCTTATATTACCTAGTTTCATGCCAACGCGGAAAGCAATGCAAGAACTTAAAAGGTAACGAGACCGAGCGAGAAAAAGTGAGCTGTTCCGGTGGCAGCATTAGCCTTTGCCGGGTTGAGAGTAGGATCGATTTACCAATTTTCTGCCCGTGTACGGACCGGCTCGTCGATGGAAGAAAGTTTAGTGTAACGGTTTGCGGTGTGAAGATGGTTCGAGTTTATCCGATATGCTCACGGTGCCGTGCACACGAGCTACGGCAGAGATACACACACTCGCTCACATACACATAGGTACATACGCTATTGGCTGCGTTTTGCTTGCTCCTCAGTGAAACGAAAGATCATTCCAGCCGCCAGTGCTGGGAATGGGATCTTCCGGATTCTGAATTTCCCTCCACCGTCGCCGAATACGGCGGTTGGGTCATAGCATCGTAGTGTGTGTGTGTGTGTGGGGTATTCGCAGGAAATTTACCCACTTGCGCATTGCCGACACGACACACAAGCACAGCCAGGCTTACGGCAACACGGACCGCAAACGTCGAACCGGTTACCGGTGCCGTTATCCTTTCGCTTCCTTCGTTAGCTAAACTGGTAAACCACACAACTTACTACAACTCATTTCCGTAAATGGCGCCACCCCGGTAGCGCCATTGCGCAACTTTGCACGTCCTCCACTCTCGGCTTGCAAATCCCGGGGCTAAACGAACCAGAACCAAGGTGCACCGGGCGCTACACGGTTGGATGAAAAATGAAGCGAAATGTTTTGGCAGTGAAGTGATGTAAAATATTCATTTCATGCGCTCGCAGCGTCGCAACTCTAGCGCGGTCTATCGTGTTGGACGATGAGGCCCTTTGGTTCATTCATACCGGAACGTAGGCAAATCTACAGTAGCGTAACCACCTGTCTTGGGTTTTGTGTAGCGGTTGTTGTTTGCTTTTTTCAAGTTTGACTCTCACCATTTCGGCATGTGATTTGTGTTTGATCTATTAGATTTTGTGGGTTTCGATTGGAAATGATTTCATAATATTTTGCAATCACTTTTGATACATCTATTTTAAATAAAATTTGTTACACGTATAACCTATTATGCATATCTCTTGCTAATGAATTCAAGATCCTTCGCAAAGTGTTTCATCATCCAAAATAATATTCGTTTATTTAAATGTCTTTTTATATAAAAGTGTTTGTTTTGGTATTTCTCTAGCAAGAGAAAATAAAGCCTAAGAAAAAAATAACTTTATTTATTCGTTGATTTTGCGATGGAATGAACCTACCACTTAAGTCTTCCTGAAATCCAGGTTTAATTTACCATAGTATTTAAAAATTCTTCCAATTTTGAGTAGAATAAAAATAAGTTGATGGGGTTATATCAAGTACCATCATGAAAAACATTTAAGCTTCAAAATAACAAAGAAAATATTGTTTTCCAGCTTAATCAATCGAAGAAAATGAATAAAATGCATTTATTTCTGTGTTTCTCATCTTTCTAATACTCTGGATCGTCTATCTGTGTAGATGTTTCCTAAATAATGTGGAAGGCTTAATTGAGGGAAGAAAACACAAATAAGATATTAAGTTTCAAAAGATTAATGGTAAGATTTTGTTTAAATGAAATGTTTGTGAAGTAGTAGTTCTTAAATGTGTTTCCAGTCTGATTTATTTTTAGTCGTTCTATATAGTGAGCCACACAAAACATTTGTGTACGATTTTACTTTTAACAATAGTTTTTCGAAAATTAAACTTAATTTTGCAGGAGTGAAACCCGTTTATATTTTGTTAAGACAATCAAGATAAACTTGCGACCCACTCTGCCTAACTAGTAAAAATTAACGCATTATATATCCAGTTCCATTTTAAATAGCAACATCCCAGTGTTCTTCTAATGCTACTCGCATCGCGACGGCTAAGAAGGGTGTCAAAATGGAATGCGTCGCTTTGAGCGCTGGAAGAGGTACGGCACTTTTAATAACTTTCAAATTTTACCACCGAGCATAAATCATATTAATAATAATTTATTGCTAATTATTATCGCTGCTAGTCAGCGTCACCACCCAGAAACGCTCTTCGCCGAAGCTTCCGGTGGCCCAGGACGACACTGCGACAGCTTCATTTGGGAGCGAAGTGGGAGCGAAAGCGGATCGTTGGCCCGGCCTGCGACCGGTTTCTTCTTGCCGCTCCTTACCGCTTCCGCGGGTACCGAATGTTTGCCTCATCGATGTAGCAAATTGTTGTACGACATTTGCCTTTCGACCTGCCGTGCCTACCCAACAGCACCCTCCCTCAGCGAGTGTGTCGTTTAGAACCACCAGGCGCCTCCATCGGCAGAGGGTGCTTCAACCACCAGGCGCCTCCATCGACAGCGGGCGCTTCAAACACCAGGCGCCTCCATCACTAGCGTGCGCTCGCCTCTCCATCATCGTTCGGTGATGGCAAATTCCGGCACCGTCATTAAACGTGGCGATTCATTTGAAAGTTTTCAGAATAAATTTGCAAACGGTTTCGGTTTGCATCAATTTTTAAACTTTCGCCTCCCGATGGAGTGACACTTCTCGAACGGTAGAGTAGTCGGATAAAGTATCGACGGGTGGAGATTGCGAGAAGTATAATGAAAACTTTGCTTAAACTGCCTCGTTTTACATCGACTCAGTCGCAGCCCAGTGTCATCTTCAAGCAGGGAGGTACCTTTTTAGCGCTTCGGATGGGTTTTTGAAGGGTTTCCTTTTGAATGGCAATTAATTTGACCCTAAGGCAAATTGAACTGATTGTGAAAGGGGGAAGTCTGTGTTTTTACTGAGTTTCAGAACTAAACGACTGTTTAACTAAATTTTACCAATTTATTCAAACTATTAACAACTAGTTTCTACCAACCTAATCTAATTAAAGCACAACTTTAATTTAGGAAATTCCTTTTCGTAAAAATATATCTGATCTCGTATGACGGTACTCGTGTGACGTAAAACTTTAAACGCTCTACCATGGCTCCGTTTACTCGGGAGAATACTTAATTTCCTGATTTTTAAAATAACTACCAGTGGCGTTTAAGTTACCGGTACATGAATCACTTCGTTGCATGATTTGTCGTAAAAGGCGAAATTGATGTTTCCCCAAGCGACTGACCCGGGTTTACCGGTGAGCGCAACCAACGACACCGATGTCGACGACGATGATGATGATGATGATCCGAGCAGAACGGACATTTATTTAATCTCCACCCTATCGACCGGAAGCAAGCGGCACAGGGCAGAAAGAAACAAACATCTCTTTGGTGGCTCGCTCCGAGATGGGAAGCATAAAATTCGTTTAAATCCTTTTATTTACATCACACCTTGGCGCGGCACCGAAGAACCCGGAATCGATGTTTGTTGCGGTTGAGCATTACTTTGGCCTCATTTTCTCTCCCCTCCTTCTCCTCTCAATCATCTACCCCTTAACCACCATGCGCCTAAAAAATGCGCCAGGGTCCCACTCCCCGTTTGCGGGTGTGCAGCTTCCAGGCAGTAGACATAACGGAATGTCGACCACATTTTCCCTGCTTCCCTTTGGCCCACCCTTGCGGCAGTGAAACGAGTGGTTTCTGGTGAGCCTGCTTTTTTTAATATCCTGCCCTTATTAACCATATTTTTTGGCATCAATAATGAAAATGCGGTAATAAAATGAACGCCCGAGCGTGCCAGCTCTGATCGCCACCAACCGAAACCTGGGCTGGATTACGTTATTGCAGCAAAAGCACACAGGTTTCCGTTACGCTGCGAAGCAACGGTTTCGCTCTTCGCTGGGGCGAGGAAGCTGAGGAAAAATATTTAAAAGGGCTTCCATGACACAAGACCGTTGGTTCTGGGGTTTTAATTTACGAGATCCTGAAAAGGTGAAGAAAACAAAACATCCGTCGATAGCGGAAGTCGTTGTTGTTTGTGTTGTCTTCTATTTTTCAAACTTTTGTTAAAACAAGTTTAAAATGATATACTATTCACTACAAACAAATGATTGTATATGTTTTCTGTTTCGAAAAAGAAAGGATTTTTAAATATTTTTGACGTCGCCCTCGTGATATTTCCGTTAAAATAAAGCTCTTTCTAAAATGTTGCGAACATATAAAGACAGAAACTAATTGTAGGTATTTTTCTGAACATTCAAGCTGGTTCTCAAGCAAGCAAAATTTTTTTAAGAACTCCTCTTTGTTCTTGGTTGTTATTTATTGTTGCTCTTACGAATCAACGCTTTTTGACTGCAAAACAAATGAATGAAAAGAAAGCAAAGTAAAGTGAGCAGTGAACAATTACAAAAAAAAGCACTGATGCTGTACAAAAACTGTCAGCAGAAAGAAAAGTAAAGTTTCGCACACACCAACGCACAACACGGCGCGCAGGGTTTTCGGGGAGGCGCTCTGGATCGTCAGCTTCCCGGCTCGAGATTTCCCACGGCGCTCGTCACGTACGCAAAACAGAATCTTCATCACACCATCACGCAGGCTTCCAAACTTCGGCCGGTCTGAAGCCTAACGCTCACACGCACGGCCATCCCAGAATCCCAGAAGACAATCTTCGCTTCCTTGTTGTTGACGTTGACGTCGAGTTTGCCTTCTTTACCATCGGTGGGAAAGAACCAAAACAAAAACAAGAGATAGAGTGCGATAGAGAGCGCGCGAGAGAGAGAGAGGTAAAGTGTGCCTCAAAAAAATCTTCTCTCTAATCCCGAGCTGACGCAAAATAGTATTTCGCCATTCCACCACCGTTTGGCGCGTGGGTAGCAGCTAGGGAGCGATGCCCAGAGAACACCCCCCCCCCCCCTCCTCATCACTCCGTCTTCCATAGGGCATCCCAGTATCCCAGCATCCTTTCGGTTTCCCATTAACAACAGCTTTTCTCACCCTTCTCCAAAAACTGTGAGCTAATCAAACCCCAAGAATGCTGCATGGTCCGTTGACGGGGCTCGGAGTCCGAATAGTGTACGCGCAACCCGAAACCCTACCGTTCAACTCCCAGTCTTCGGTTGCTTTATGGCTGGCGTAGTTCGGCTGCTTTCGGGTGCGTTTTGGGGGTCATATAAATACAAATAAAAGAAAACACAACAGAAAAAAGCGGCAAGAAAAGAAGCAAACGAGGTTCTCACAGTTTCGCCTCCATAGTCCCGGTGGGCTGGGTGACGTTTGTGTGTGTGTTTGTTTGCATTTGTCATTGAGATGCTGGGAGGAATGGCGATAAAACGCACACTATGCCATGAGCACCGGAATGGAAAAGCTCGAACCAACGTAAACTTAAAGGACAACAATGCGAGCTAGATGTAGGTAAGATTAATTCTTCTGCGTTCTGCACGATTCCTTCGTCGGTGGAATAGGTCAAATGACGTTTCTTGAAGTGGCCATCAGTCCCTCCTGTTACTCTTTATCTTTCGCTCTATTATCTCACGTACGGCAATCTAACTCACTCTTTTGTCTCTCGTGCTCTTATATGTGTCATTCTTTTGGACACTTTGCTTGTCATTCCAAATATTTTGCCTCTTTTGAACACATCTTTGTAACGTCGCTTGCATGCGGATGAATTTTGTTTCTCTATAGGTTACCTACTTTTTTAAAGCTTTTACATTGGTCTTCACAAATTGGTTATCTACTCCCTTTGTTTTACATATCTTATGTTTTCAAAACCATCTTGCTTTCCAGAGAATGAAGAGCGGAATCAAGCAGGAGAAACAAAAATTCTAAACCACCCAAAATCTTCACACACTGACGGCCGGTTGGCTCGGTACTCTGTACAAGCTGTGCGCCTGCGCAGCCCTGGAAATCTTTCTACTCCCGAGCAACCACGCATACCGGGCACGAGGAGCTTTTCCTGTGAGTGTTGTGCCAGTTCCGTTGTTGTGTTGCCCTTACAATAATAATCACGGTCTGCAGAAAGCACATCACTACTCCTTCGTGTTTTTCTGTTTGCGTGCGAGTGCGTTTGTCAACGGGAGCTGCTGGAGTGCGTCGGAGGACGTGGATGAGGTGTTTCGCTATTTTGCTTTTTATACACTCACTAACGCTCCCCTGTTAGCTTTGTGTTAGCTGTGACCTACTGTCAGGTGAAAGCTCTACGCTTTATGTGTGTCCTTTTCTGTCATTCGGTGAACCTGAGCACGTAAACCTCGCCTCGGAAAATAATGAGTGCTGCAAAGGGAAGATTAAAGTTTGTTTTTACGCTTGTTTACCGTATTCGTTGGGTGTGGGCAGTCTAATTTTATGTGATTTTTTTAATTTAACTCTTTTCTTTCAGGCGCACACATACTCACACAATGACTTGAGCGATACATGAGCCATGCGTATGCGGTGATGATAGTTATGATTTTCGTTTAATTTCTTCAGGGAAAGATTTTTCGTCAAATTAAACCTCATTATCAATGTTGTAGAATAACCTTTAAACAACATCTTTTTCTCTGATTTGAATTGTTTGTTCCAACAGTCAGATTTGTGCTTCTTTCGATTAGCGAAAATAGATGGTTCCTGGAATACGTTTAATTTGGAACATATACTTTTTAAACGAAATCGCTTGGGTGATCATTTTACGGTTAAAATAAATAAAAATAAAGGCAAAAATAAATAACATCTGATTGCTTTTTTTGCAGTGTGAAAAAATTGCCTCCATGGATGGGGCCTGGTTTTACCATTCATCTCAGTCCCTCAGAAGCAGCTGCTTTAAATCTTCTTCTTGACTCATACCGAACGAGTGAAACTTACTCGAATGGAGGGAGCTTTGCGGTGGCAGATTATGCACGACCTTCTCGCGGCGCATGATGAATAGGAAATTGAACCGCGCGCGATCGAGCGACCGTCTGTCGGAGGGTTAGGCATGAATGTTAAGCAGATGTTGGCCCACCTCTGGCCGAACGTTTGATGGTAACGGGTAGCCCGAATTGTACGATTTTTGGACCCCGGGATTTTCTCGAGAGTTTTATTTTTCCGTTTACCCATACTATTTATTCAGCCACTCGGTTGTTCGGACGCTGAGTGGAGCGACCGAGCAGCTCGTGTTAAATTTGATGCATTAATTAAGCTCTGTTTGGCGTGTGATTTATCGGTCGCGATTCTAGTGGCCGCAAATTTGCATTCCAAGCGTCGCGTACGAAGGCGTACGGTGTAATTGGTGCCACCATCGAATTGGCGCACCATGCGAATCGGCCACCAAAGCGATCAAAGGGGAACGAGATGATGAATATGTAAAGTGTGCACTGCAGTAATCACAGCGAACCCTAATGTAATGCTTGGCGAATGTCATTGATGGAGGGGAGTAGAAAAAAAAACCGAACAGATTGAGTTAATTTATTTCACTGATAAATTAAATTGTTGAATGAAAATGTTTCATTGAAATATAGGTACACCGGGTTTTAAAATTATCTGAAAATATCCAGATAAGTAACTCCATTTTCTCGGAGCTGAGGTTCTAGATACAAATTTATGTCGCTCTTTCATCTTTTATCGTTTTTCAGTATCTCATTACTAAATGTTGCCACTATTCCTACTATCGGTCGGAAAGGATCAAAGCAAGCGTCACGGTAACTGTTCAGACTATTCGTATCCATACTTGCTCGATATTCGAATGTTTATGGGCAAAACGGGTTCCTTCTCGTGTCCGAATTTGCAATTTGTTCATCAGATTGTGAAGCTTGGGTCCGAAGAAGAATATGAAAAGTGGATAGGAAAATATGTATCTTTGTATACATTCTAGTGCGATGTGTGAAATAATATCTCTCGCATAACAGGTAAATGGATAAGATCAATTTTCCTAATAAACTTTTCAAATATCTTTCGCTACACTGAGTGCCACATGTATTCAACTTTGACCTGTTTTTATTCTCAGAAACCATCGGCCATCCATCGGATTTGAATCTGTTTGATGGACCAGATTACCGGAAGACAAAACGACATCTGGCGAGAGTCGTAATGAATGCCTTACACCTGGATGTTACCTTGGTTCTGAAAGTATAGTTTCGGAATGGTATCATTTTCTTGCGAAGGTGTTTTTGATTTGAGAAAATATTTTGGAAGGATGATACTGATATAATGTGATAATGGGATGATCAATAAGCTTTGAAACATCTTAAAGATGTTATTGATTCTCACATTTCCATTTTTAAGTTCAGCCATCATCACACTTTGTAGATAAGAGACTTTTCTTAACGGAGTTTTATATTCTTTTAAGATTCATTTATTGGATTTGTACGACACATTTTTTTTCTACCAATTTGATTTCTTGTGAAGCTTTGTTCTTTGTGTTTTGATTTTAATTTTGTGAAGCTTTGTTTAATTAGGCTTAGCTTGGTGAATTTTGAATTTTGGGCTTAGAAAACATATTGCCTAAACATGAGCAGAACATGTCATCTAATTTAGTCATTTAGACATTTAGTCTAAATCTAGTTTGAAAAACTGCTTTCTACTTTGAAAATGATGATTTTTTTTGGTCTATAAAAAATTTCGTTGTATCGTAAACTTTAATTTCCTTCTGCAGGTGTTATAAATTGTTTTTTTCTGTGATTATTATGATTTCGTTTACAGTTAACTTGTTTTTCGGGTTGTTAACTTTGAATAAGCAACATTTTGAAACAAAATAAAATAGTTCGTATCAACAATCAAGATTTAAAAAAAGTAAGATACTAAGATGAATCAAAATGGGAGAATACTGTATTGATTGCAAATATCGATATTGGAAGCATCTTTCAACATCTGCGATTTTTGCCCCTTTCTTATCCTATCCTACGTTTTGCAGGCGAAACTTTCATAATGGGGTAGAATGGAACCGGGTTTCTTGCTTTCATTTTCCATCCCGTGAGGCGCAGTAAATCGTACGAAGCACCGACCGTAGTGTGACCGACCGAAAAAAGCGACTCCGGCAAAGCGATCGGGCCTAGAGCTTCGGCCTGCTGACGGGCGTAAGTGATACCATGTTGCGCTGGGAAAACACGCCATGTTTTATGTGTTTGTCTTGGTTTGTGTGTGTGCTCGTGTGTGTGTGCACTTTCCTACTGATGACGATGACGGTGATGATGACGGTACAGCTGGCGTACGCTAGAGTGACGCGGCGTAGGCATATGCGAGCGTTAATAATTAATGTTGGTTATTAATAATTACTGTATCTTCTGAAGCATCCACAGGCGCATCGGGATGCCACGAAGCGAGTGGGGTGAGGAAGGCCGTATGTAGAGGGTAGGAAAGGAAGAGGAGAGAGAGGAGATGGTTTTGGGGATGGTGAAAAACGCCCCTTCTGCTGGAGGAGAAAATGGCTGAGGCTCGGACGTCGAACCGGCGTGTCGGCTCAGTAGGACGCCCAGCAGGACTAGCCTACTTAACGTACGAGTTGAAATGAGAAAACGCAGTACAAATTCTGTATGTGTGAGAGAGAGAGACCTAGCGGAAAGGCTCAACGAAATCGAGTGGGAGTAGGTTTCGAGGTGGTGAAGGGTCATCGTGCTCGTCATGAATATATGCAGATACTTAGTGTTGGGCGGTTGCGTCGTTAGGAGTTGATTGGAGGAGGAAAGGAAGGATTGCAGGGGACACCCTACTCGGAACTCGATTTTCTCCCTGCTTTTCATGTTGAAAATTGTATCTCCAGTGGTAGTCTGTGTGCGCAGGGGTCGGTTGAAGCTGAAACTACCTGCGAGAGGAAGCGTTGATGTTGTTCTTGTTCACCCCGTTGACCGGTGGTCTTCTTCCGGAGGTGAAGATGGCACACGAACGTCACACGAACCTGTGCAGATTGAGCAATTGACCAACTGGAAGGCGGTGAAAGAAAAAACAAAACACGACGCTCATGATGATAAGTTTGTAAAAATGTTGCCATAAGGCGTACCGGGAAATAAATTGGTATGGAGGTTGGTGGGTCCATAAGAAAATAGAATAAATGAAGCAAGGTAAGATCATCAAAGAGTAAGAAAGCGTCCTAATAGTCACATTGATGATGAAGGTCTAGCAAAGAAACGCAGAGCATCGGTCTTTGGAAGAGCGTCTGACGTGAAGGAACCAGATGGTGGTACAGGAATCGTAGTCAGCGTGAATATGATTTCATCACTATAAAGCTAGTCCTCCTCCGTCATTGGGTAACCTTCTCATTTCCCTAGCACCGAAAGTCTTTGCCTCAGTTATTATGCAAGGCTCGAGTTTAAAGCGACTTAATGCCACACGTTTCCCTCTTTTGCCATCCAGAAGGGCGTCTATATCGACCGCTACGACCGACGGAGTTCCCATTGCTCGTTTCAGGGTTGCATGGTTGTGAATTATGGAGTGCAAAAGGTGATGTTATAAATTAATAACACCTGACTAAGTTCCAAGTACGCTTTAAGCAAGTGATCCTATTATTGTAAGCGTAGCTGTATCGTCTTGTCCTCAGGGGATATCGGTATGAGGGAGCATTTTGGGGTGGATTGGTTGGTTTGCAGTCTTGGTTCTTCCTCTTCATACCTTCAATTCTGTATACTTCCTTTACACTGGTTTGAGTAGCAAAAGCCACACATGCACATATCGCATCTCGAGCTCAGCGTTGCGAACTTTCTGATGGAGACAAGTGGAACGTATTATCAAAAGGTTGACTGCAATGCTTACTTGTGATAAGTACTAATACGACATGCATTTGTAGCAATATGTGTAAGCTCAAAGTAGATTATTTTATAGCGCGAGTCTAAGATTGAGCAAATCTGAATATACTCTAGGTTTAAACAGTATTTTAAAAATGTATGGTGGAAAAATATCGAATCATAGATTTATTTCAAATAACTCTATCATTTATTTTTTGTGTTTAGTGAGTGTTTGAAATATTAATATTCATATAAAATTGCGCTAGTAAATTTCGCTTATTGGAATATGGTACAGACTCGTTTGTTTACCCATAGTTTCTGCAAGGTGTGCTTAATGAGTGACTCACATTCTTATAACAAAACTATTGGAATGAATTCTGTGCAGTTCCTTCATTTTCAGAACTGATCGATCATCAACTAATTAAAGATCGAAAATCAATGAAAACTAAATATGGCTTTTCTTCTATAACTTCTTCTTCTTCTTCTTCTTAACTGGCCCGCTCACGTTTGAGCACGTCGTGCTGACAAGGCCTGGCCACCAATCGTTCGCCAGGATACTCGGCCTATGGCTGCAGCTCTCCATTAGTGATGCGCGGGTCGACCCGAACCTATAAGTTCTATAACTTCTCTATATAAAATATTTGTGCTTATTTTTTAACCCATTTTGGTCAATTCTCATCATTGTCATCTAAAAATGACAACATAATTTCAATGATAGTTATTTAACTAATTTCCATCCAACAATGATAATCTTTTAAAAATTTTAATTGTTTTCAGCTACAATTGGCATTTTTTTATACAAGAGTTAATTTATTTAAGTTAGGTAACAATAATGTAATTTTTTTTTGCGTTACCTTTTCATTGAACCAACATTTGGTTTTCAATAATTCATGTATTATGAATTCAGAACCAAACATTTCTTTATCTATTCGCAACCATTTTTTCAATTTTGTAGCCTCATTGGTTGTATGCTCTAGCATTAGAATTTTCAACAAATATATAGCAAAATGCGTCTGTCTGTTTTTCTCCCATGTCTATCGTTCGACGAGACCAATCCTTGAAAGTGTCCACTGGAAATGTAAACAACTTTATAGCCCGACCGACCTCATTCATCGCATGCAAAAGATGATGCGAAATGTAAAAAAATAATTTGCTGCAGTGCAGAGCGAAAAGGGCTTTGAAAAGCACTCCGAAGGTGCAACAAACTGCCACTTTGAACGCGTGAAACTCTGGCGCAAAAGTATAAAGCAAAGTACCGGTGCTTCCAGATGCGGGTGGATCATACGGAACAGGTTTGGGTTTCCGAAGCCAGCAACATCAATGGGAAAAAGGTAATTTGAATGAATTGAATGAATCGCCTCACTTCTGGCGCAAAAGAAAGCGGAATAGTGTGAAATGTCAACTGTAGGCCGTGAAGGGTCTGGACTACCTGAAGCCGTCCCTGGTCGAGAGAGCTTCGCTCGAGCACTTGAAGATTGCCAATTATTTGAGATTTTTCCTTTGAACACCCACTACACACCGATGTCTGCTTCAGCCAGAGAAGGATGGTTGGAGTTCTTTGTTGAACACTTCCTTTGAAATTCAACGGTTTAGTGACACCTCGAAGGGACCATACTTTAGCGAGAGTTAAGAAAGCAGTTCCTCCGCAAGGGCAAAGTGGATATCCACTCCTGTTGTGCATTCCGTCTACCACGAATCTTTCGAGTGGCTAAACGAAAAGGCGGTCATTTTACTAGTTTGCCTCCTTTATTTCGCTGTTTTTTCTTTGCTCTAGATATTCTCGGTCCGAAACGAGTTTTCGAAACCCCTTCACAGCGAATGGCCAGGGGTTGATCAGGCGGGTACTTTGTGCCGCACGAGTTGCGTCGAGACGTTCTTCCCAGCTGTACGGTTAAGCTACTTTTGCTTGTCCCAATTCCAATGCAGCTCCAAATTCAGGCTCCTTGAACCCACCGCCACCCGTTTCGACCGTATTCATCTCCACGGTTCCATCCGTCAGGAATTAGTTGGGAGGCAAAAAGCACTCTCAATTATATCACCCTCGAAGGCAAAGGGCCGTTCGGAGTTTTTGGATCACTGCCAGTAGTTAATTGCGATGATGTTTCGCCCTTTCGATCCCAGAATTTCGGTTTCGGAAACCCCTTCTCGTTTTGTGCATAAGCATTTTTGCACGAAAATGCTGCTCCTACTCCAATGGCGCTTTTCCGTCACACCCCTTTTGCGCCGACGGTGACATCAAACACAGGGCGGAGGGTTATTGGCCATTTGGCTTAATGGGAAGCCGGAGTTTGTTCGTTCAAGACGAACATGTTGGGTGTGGATGAATCCGGGTGAGGATGATCCAAATTTTTCGCTTTTCTTATGAATTGGGATGTTCAACCAGCATATCTGTTTTGTAGGTATTGATGGAGGGCATTGCTTATACCAACGTTTGAATCAATTACTAAAAATTGATTGAAAAGCTTCTTGAGAGGCACTTCATCTTTCAGTCGCTAATTTTGCAACGCAACAATTTGAAATTTCATACTTTTACCTTTCCGCGAAAAAAAAAGCGTTTCCGCAGGGAACCGACGGTACTCGAGGGAATGCCCACGTCAGGAATCGTAAGTATTAATTGAGTTAATTTAATTAATACCAATTATATCCGCAACCGCTCATCGCCGGCCCGGTTGCGTCCACGTTGGAATCCACGATTTATGACCAGCAAATGTCGAGCGAAATCACCGGATCGACCGACGGTGGCATTTTCGTTTCAGTAATTAAGTTGTTCGTTCAATCGAACAATTTTTAAGCGTTCTCTTTAGCCGCTAAATAATGCTGGTTTTATGGATTTACGTTGCTTCAAGATCTTTTTATCATAAAAATAAGGTATTGGAATCTATTTTATAGTAGAATTTGTCTGGTATTACATCAAACCTTCACGTGTCCGTTGATAAACATTGAAACACTTTTTGAGCGAATAACTTCAGTCGATCACTGCTAAGCGTTGAGAAGTAGCAATAATTAAGGTCTAAGTCAAATGAATTAAATGTAATGGTTTTTAAATCCAAGTCCTGACAAAAACAATAATAATTTAATTGAAATTTATATGCTGCTCAAAAGGGCTATAAAAGTTGGATTTATTGGAAAGTAGTAAATTTCTAATGAACTATTTCGTACTATCCGCCATTTTAAGCTGCAGAGATTTTAATTTTTTTTGACAATGCGCTTCAGCTCTTTAGCCAAATCTTTGTGTTTACTTTGATAAACCCTTTCATCATTTCAATGTCAACGTTAGGGTAGGAAGAGAACAATTTAAGGCAAATTGTTGACGAAAGATAAATTTATTGATTGATGTACCTACGCACATTTTGCGAAGCGTTTCTTTGGAATGAATAAAAATAAACTATTTACGTCTTTCGACGATGACTACATTTTTATTTACCGACCGTACTGTTTCACCCACCCTCTAGCTTCAGCTTGCGTCGCGGCTCGTTTTGCCACCATTAGTGGTCCCCGAAAAACGGCAGCCCCCTCCAGGCGCCCTGTAATTGCCATTGACATTATTCATGTCGATTATGTTCATCCTCGATGATTTGTGTGTTTGAAGCGAGGGATTGTTTGCTTCTTTTTAGCCGTTCGAAAACGCTACTGCCGATGATGAAGATTGAGAACGATGTGCTGATTCGTTTGCGTGGCGGATTTGCTCAAACATTTAGGGTAAGGGACCAGTGCGGGAAGGCATCAAGTCGGGTTCGTCTTGTCGCTGCGTTGAATGCCGTAAAAGCAAGCGAAAAAGCGAACAGTGGAAAAAAACCAGGGAAACAAGTAGAAATTTGGCCAAGAAATCCGAATCATCTCCACAGCTAAAAACCCAATTTATCACATTCGCTGGAGACAATCCATCATGGGAGCGTGGCGCGAGGGGTCGGCTCAATTTGAGAAATGATTAATTTTTTCCGTTCTACACCTTTCATGCCCTTCCAGGCCGCTGTGCGTTAGCGTTTTTTTTCTTTCTAGTTTTGTTTATTTCCGAACCAAGAACGCTTCGAGTCCAGCGTGGGTGTGGACTTGGAAGGATGGTCCCATTATCCGGCACCCAACTGGGTCCACTTTCGAGGCTGCGTAGGATGCGGCACAAACACTCTTCGGCTGCGTGTGTTTTAGGATTCCTTTTCGGGTAGTTTTTCTTTCGGGTTTGTTACCGTTTGTAGCAGCTGACAATTGCAGAGTCCACCGCCTGCAGATACTGGATCACGTTCATTATTTTATTATAACGACAAAATCATACTGAGTGGAGCAAAATCTGACACAACTTCGCACGACCATTTTGGAATCGTTATTCGGCGTCTCGTTTTTATTTTTGTTCCGTCTCGTAGCATCGCTCCAGGGTTGCTGGCAACCAGCTGCCATAATTGCTTCAGCCTCCCGGAGGCCAAAGGCTCGGCAAGCATTAATTCCGAGAAAGGTGTGTCTGACTGATGAGCGGTGGTCGCTTTTTTGTCACCTGTTTACAGAGGCACGTTTTCATTCCGTTCCTACTTCTCGAGCTCACTTGAGAACGTCCTACTTGGTAATGATTACGCTGGAAAACTTTCTGGTCAAGAGAGGGGAAGAAATAACACAATAAAAGCAAGAAAAACGCATTGAAATGATAAAATGACACGTTCACCGAACTGACGCATTTAGTGAAGCTCGTTTTTACTATTATTCATATTTCACCGCAGGCACGATTGCCCAAATCTTATCTTATGCACGTCGGTGGTCGAGAAAAACAAAGCGCAGTTTGGTTCGTTCTAATGAGTGTTTTCTAGTGCCACGACGGTGTAAAAAAGTGTACGAGAACAAGGTTTTGTCACATATGGTTAACTTTCGCCAAAGTATCCATCGTTTTGAGTTGTTCATAATAATCATTTTTCAACATTTTGATTCATTGTTAGAAATGTGATATGTTATGACAATGTGCCAACACAAAAAACAAAGAAAAATTTTATGATCATAGAATGGAAAGAGTACATCACATAGAACCATTTACTAGTTAGAATTTATTAACCTGTCAAGAAGTCTGGTATATATATCAACATCTGTAAAGAATCAATTACATTTTTCAAACAGAAACACTATGCACAAGAAGACATAATCATATACCAAAATGCGTTTCATTGAGAAGAGTTACGTTGCATAATTTGTAGTAGGGGTGGCTGCGGCGCATATCTTTCATCTTGGTCTGGGTATCGCCCTTAAGGTCCATTGCCACGTCGCTGTTGCTGTTGAGAGCAAATTCGTTGTTGTAGCCATCATATTTGATCGGTTCAGTGTTAGGCGCCTCATTAGATCCACAAGCGTAGCCAAGCATGGCATAACGAAACACCGAAAAGCCACCCGATCATCAAATCACGATGTTCACGATACCTTGTCTCCGGGAACTGTACCAAATGGCATCCATAGTCGAAAGCTGAACTTACCTATAAAACCCCCTTCATCGCATGGGAATGTTTTGAAAACCTCTCTGGGTACTGTGAATTAAGGGTAACAAAACTACTTAGAAAGTGTGCGACGATCGATTGTTTAATACACGAGAGGCGCAGGCTTTTACTCCCCTGTTCTTCTTGAAACTTTGAGGTGAATGTCTTATAGCATCATGCCACTCCCATAGCTTCTACACTACAATGTAGACAACATGTGGACAATGTTTGCGATGACAATGTTCTCTCACGAACCCCGAGTGGCCGTACGTGTAAAGCCGTCGAATGAATATGAGAAACAAGAGGAAACAACAGGTTTGGTGAAGATACGATTTCATCTGAGATGTGATCTGGTGGTTCTGAATTTTTACTTCGAAGTCCCATCATGACAGATCCGATCAACAAGGGATCTGAATCAACATTTTGATCTACACGTTGATCCCGCTAGACAAAGCTTGCATGCGAATTCCTAATTTTGTCTCACTTTGATTTTGCCCATACAAAATTGGGAGATGTTTCACAGTGTCACAGCCCAAACGAAATACTGAAAGCTTCGTTTATTTTCCACATTTTCATTTGCGTGATTTACCGTACCTTTCCCACTTTTTCACTTTTCTTGTTGTTGAAAACGATACGCGTCACTCACGACGCCTTGTTTTTGCGTATAGCATTTACTTGGATATGTTTGTGTGCTAATGAACTTTTTTCCACCTTTTTCACCTTTACCAACATAAGGTTCAACAAACCCTTCTCTTATACCAAGGTTAACAGAAAGCAATTTTGTAAACATTGCTAACAGTTATGAACGTAGAAAAGGTTCACACAAAAAGATAGGAAATGAAAAACAACACCGGGTTTTTGTCTAGGTCAGGCGTCGGCAAAGTCCGGCCCGCGGGATAAATCCGAGCCGCCAACTGATTTTATCGTCCAAAATATTGTGGTTACAACTCGTATTCGTTGCATCCAAAATAGCTACATTCAACAAATACAATTTTTATATTCGTTATTACAAGCTGAGTAAGTTTAACTAAGCAAAGATTCTTTAAAATAATCTAAGTGGAGAATCAATTTCAGGTGCAAAACAAGGAAATTAATTAGTTGTAAAACAAATCAAAATTTATGCGTTGAAAAAGATCAAAATTCATCGAAAATATATGTCAACATAAAAGAAAAGTTTAGAAAAGGTTAACGATGAAATAGCAAATATTTAAGTATAGTCTATTTTTCACGCAACTAAGTCATGATTTAATTTAAGGTTACGCGCTTTCTATTTCTTAATAATCATCTGGTCCTTTTTTGTGAAATCTATGCCAACCCTTGGTCGAGGTTATAGGTTATCTAAGTTTTTAAAGAATTGTCATTTTAAATCGACATATAAGGTCACTTCAGGGTGCTGGTGACACAGTGGTAGTCCAACAAAACACTATAAATCGTGATTTTGAATGCCGCACCTGATACTTTCAAGTATTCGCATAGCTGACCAACGATATACATTAAACACCTGAGTCAGCGACAGCCGAGCTGTATCGCCGGTAGGTAGTCGGACAATGAACTCTACGGCGTTGGTTTGAATCCCATCCGTGACCCGGCCCTCCCCTGTATGAAAGGAGTTATCACCCACGTACATAAAAGAAAATGTCTTGTAAGCTCTTAATGGGCAGGTGAGAACAAGATCTCGTTACGCCACGAAGAGAGAGAGAGAGAGAGACCTGTGTCATCCTTAATGCCCCATCATGAAGGATCCTTCGCAATCGGTCCCAGCTGGAGATTGCTTAGGTTAAAAGATTAAAGGTCATGTCTAAGAACAAACAAATGCTTTCTTTGAAAGAAAATTGAATACTTAACATAAATAGTCATATTAAAAACTTAAATGTGATTGCAGTTTTTAGATGGTACATTTTGCACAATCAATGTAGAAGCAGCGATCCTACCCCCACAACACGTAAATAATTGGATAAATTTAATCGCAAATCAGCTCATTTCGAATCGGAATCGTAGAAGGTATTGCCAATGTACGAGCAGTGTATGTTCTTTGTTGCGTATGTTATCGCTTAAGAACGTAATACAAATTGCTTTATGCATACGTATAGATGAATGAGCAATGTACGGCCAATGTATATAGTAAGTCCTAGATTACAGGTAAGACTAAACATGCACAATGTACAGTTAGTGCCTCCACTTTTGTACGTACTATAGGCATTATTTTAGCATAATACACGATTCAATCGTATTGCATAGATGTACGATTATTGGAATATGATTTTGATATAGATACAAACTGTGTTGTGTGGGGGTTTTAAGCTTAGGCAGTTGAAGACGAGAAAGTTGTAAGGGTACATAGCTTGAGTTAAGTGCCGAGTATGCTTGGTGATGTGAAATGTATGAATGACAAATTGTAGAGCAGAATCTTCTGGGCAACACCTTGCTTTAAAACATAATATGTTTTAAATCCTTGTCCGACAAAAATAAAGAAAATTTTATGAAATTGTGCCGTATTTAAAAGTTAACGGCAGGACAATATTCACATGCATCCATCGAATTTTTGTACAAACAAAATGATCTTACCATTTTGAAGACACATTTGCAATAAACGCTGGGTTTTAACGGTTTTATTGGGGCAGTAAACCAGAGTGATGGTTTCAAGTGCGGTAGGATCATTCGGGCTGTATGTTGTGAAATTTTTCACATCTACAACACTACCATCATAATGACCAGGTAAGGGTGGTACTCTCTCTCTCCCTCTTTCTCTCTCTGTCTCTATAATTTCGACACGTATCGGTGATTTCGGCTTGGAATATCCAAACCTGCCCTCCTGTCAAAACCGAGCCGTTCATGATCCGATTATGATATTTTCCTACACGCACTGGACGTGGACATCGGTACGAAAAAAGAAAGCCCCGTGGACTAAAACGTGCCAGCTCTCCCACTCTCCACGCGCTGTGATTGGCTTTTGACCGGAAGCGTAGGACGACCATCAGTGCCATCCAAGCCGTACCGTTTCCTGTCGATCCGGGCCAAACCTACCCGCTGTGTATCCCAATTTTGGTGGACTCAAATTTCCGCTTCCTTTTTAAACGTACCAGGGTGGTCGCGATGCCACCGGCAATTGTTTTCCCGAGTGCCCAGGTACAGTGTTTATATGTGTGTGTGTGTGTGGCTACGACGGTTCTCTGGCCCGGAAATGGTAGCCACAGGGTCGCGGGTTCATTTTTGATTGTACACTTCCGCCATCGATGCCATTGCCTCGTTTCCTCCCGCACCGGCGTACCCAGGGATCTACTCGGTGCTAAGAAGTCTCTTGGGCTGGTAACAAAGGTGTCCTTAGAAGTTCTTACAAGTATCGCTACATTTTTATTCCGCCCCTTCCAGCCCCCTGTCGTTCGAGTTTTTCGGTTTCACTCAGCCCACTCCGGGGCGTTTTTTCTGTTTCCCTGCTCCCATCCTCGTTGTGACGCGAACAATTGCGTTTCATGTCACGTTTTCCTTCCATGATAAGATATAATCTTTACGTTTCCTTTTCAGTTATTTATTTTCCAATTTCAAACTATCGCTGTTGCCCTCCGGGGAGGTTAGTCACTGTTTGTTTATTTTTTTGTTTACCCTCCCTCACCCACTCCCCTTTTGCTGAACATGCATTTGTTTTTCTGTGAGCAATGTTGAATGGAGTTTTTTTTATTCCTCGCCGACCGATGTTTTGCAGTGAGTGGATGCTTTTTGGCGAAACATTTTTCCCACCGCAATGCCGTTCGCATTCGTAATCCAAACGCGGACGCGATGACAAAGGCAAACATAAAAAGAACGACGATGGATTCAAATGGAGGAAGTACTGAAATAGCAAAAAAAAAACACAACACACACACACACCATGCTAAGGAAACAAGCTTACCACATGAAACGGTAGAATACCAGATATCCCGAGAGCGAAACAAAAACCAACACCCGGCAGCATAAAAACGAATCGTGTTTATAGGCCACCGTGGGTTTGTTCCGGCGCTTCATCAAAGGAACCGCTTGGTGCGAAAGGCCACCTCCATCCAGGCGTTCCTTCCCCATTGCCTCAATGAAGGGAAGCAAAAGATAAGCATTTGACATAGGATGAGCCACCCCATTGGTGGTCCTTTAGATTGTGGCCCGATCGCTTTTCCCCAAACGCGCCGTCGACGTTTTTGTGGGGACGTTCGGTTGACCGTACGGATTGCCCGTCGAGCTTAGGCGGGATCCCACCGTTAAAACCCTTTTCCATTTCATTAGATATCGGGGTGTTGGCTGGAGCACGGGCTGTTTATTGAATATTTTTTCGCACCATACAGCGAAAAGCGGTGGCGAACGGCGACAGGCTGCCCTTGTGACGCAGGTTTTCACATGCGTCTCCCAATCCTCCCCCACCCAGGGTGAGGTTCACAACAAGGGACCGTGCCGTTTCCGTTCTATAATTGATCGGTTGATTTTTATTCATGATATTTACCATTCAATAGTGCCCCCGTTCACTGCGAGATACGGTAGGGTCAAATTGATTCCATTCCGTGGGTGACCGAAAATAACGGATCTTATACATTTAATTTAGTAATCGTTTAGCATAGATAAGGATGCTTTATGGGATTGACCGCATTTGTTATTCATTAAATATGAAATGGGAATTTTTTATATCGTTCGCTGTTTCGGCACTGGAATTATTGCACGGGAACAAAGAGATCATCCACTAGTGAAGGGATTTTATTCAGTGCAAGAAAGAAAAACTTGCACTAATTTCAATATTAATTCGATTTTTTAAACCAGACATGTCAAACATACGGCCTACGTGAATAAATAAATATTATCGGACCATGAACTTTCTGTAGCTCCGATAAATTTACGAGAAATTTGTATATGTTTTGTGACTACATGTACGCTGAAACCACGCATCGCTTATGCGTAATTTTCGGGTAACATCACTTTACCAATTAGCACAATACGAATTGGCTTTCAGTAATGACACACGTCTCAAATCAATTGTGAGAACGATTTTACTTAGTTCACAGCAATACCACTGGCTTGGCCATTACAACTAAATAAAAGAGTAATTTCCTCATCGTATAATATTGTACATACAGTTTACCTTCATTATTACCACAAGAAAAGATGTTCCATAGATTTTTTGAACTCCGTGACATGCTTAAAACTTTCATGGAAAATAAAGAAAATTCAATGGTTGAATTGGAAGGGGCAGTTTGGGTTGCGGACTTTGCATTTTTAATTTTTTTGGTATATGTAGAGAAATTTTATCCTTATTTGATTCCAAAGTATCCTAATTTAACTGAACTTGTTGGCCAACTTTTTTCGATACTTGGTACAACTTAAGTCTGCGAACAACATTTTTCTAAAATGAATGTAAATGAAACCAAAATATGGTCTAAGTTATCACATAACCATCTGAATAGTACAGTAAAAGTAGCATGCATAGCATAGCAGTCAATAAAACCAAAATTTAAAATAAAAATAAAATTTTAAGCGAAATCAAATCTCAACAAACTCGGGAAATTAACTTTTTTATAAACATTCGAATTCTTTATCCATTTCTTTTTTATTTTTTTAGTATCATCGATAATTCCTTACAGTTCAGTAAGAATTTATAATATGGTTTTCAACATAAAAAGAAATAAATAATGTTTATATAATTTATCTACAAATTGAATTATTAATTATTTACCAACATAACCGATATCAATTACTTTTCGTGAACTGTTACTTTTTGTATTTAAAGTTTATATGATCGACTAACAAATGAAATACTTTTATGTTTGGCCCGCAAGAGGGTTTTTGATTACAATCCGGCCCGCTGGCTGAAATGAGTTTGACATTACTGTTTTAAACCATTCGCCGATGGAGGCGCCTGGTTGCTCACGAAATGGTTTGGAGGAAAGCTTATCTCGATGTATTCTTGTACAATGAAGTTTATTTTATAAGTGGCTATCAATCGTTGCTGATATGGAACGACTTAAACGAAGTTTTCACTTACAAAAAATTTTAAAACGTTGTCAAAACATCAAACTGAACAATTCAGTAACGTCTATAAAATCAAAATAAACAATATCAAACATTTCCATGCACACCAAAAATAAAACAGACAAGGCGCGGGAAGAAATCCTCTTTTGTTTAAGGATGCAAAGGAAATTGATGCAATTCGTATATAAGCTATTTATATTTAAATGAACATGCCCAACTAGCTCCATAATATCCAGTTTAAATTCAGCAGCAAATGTATAAAACAGACGGTTGTTCGTGTGCTGTAGGGAACCTTTTCAAAAACGCATGCATTCAAATTGAGAGCAGCATGAATTGACCTTAGACAAAGGAATAAATATTTCTAAAAAAACAAAAATAAACCAGACTAGAACGTCAATATGCCAATAGAATAATAGCAACGCTTTTTTGAACTCATAAATATTTTCTGCATTGTGTAACACATTTCGGATCCATATCGGCTTTTTTCGAAAGAATGTTTCAAGAAATCTGTGCTTAAAATTGCTAGTTCGTCTTAACTTCTTACACATAAAAACTACCGGCAAAAATGCCATTATGAATTATTTTGATGAAGCAGATGTGGCAAAACGATCACCCAGCGGCTAAAATCTTTGGTTGGATTGAAACTACTTTGCGGTAGCTTAAAACCTTCCGGTCGTTTGACACAGGCACATTTATGGTCTCATCATAATAAGAGGATTAAATTATTGGCTTTGATGTTGTGCTTCCACACGATTTGACCCAGATTCTCGCACCACCAAGTACGACTTTTTGCGGTAACTGCGGCTTTTTCGGTAATAAGTAAACCTTTTTACGGCCACATTCTTTTACGAGGGCAAGGCCTAAGTGACACATTCCGGTGGATTGACGGTTGCGGCAGAACAAACACAAACACAAACACACTCTCCGGCATGATAGATTCATTTTCTTATGGAATTCGATTTTATTTCAAACGATCTCAACAAATGTTCGTAATGTTGCATGATTTCTTTTGCTTTGCCCTGTCCACGACAATCACACAGATACACGTTACGGTTGGTTGCCCTTTCACTTCGGCAAATTGCATTAACTTAACAGATCACATAAATGACACGAATCGAAACGAACCTGCGGGCGAACCTTTTTTGCTGTCCGATCGAGTGATAAACATTATCGCAACTCGTCTATCCGTCCGCGTTGCGAGACGACTGCATCAAACAAAAGTCAACGTATAGTGATTTCCTGTATAGGTTGAACCAATGCTTACCAACTAGCTTAGTTATTGAACAGTTTTATTCGTTTCTGGTATGAATAATGTTTTCCTTATGTATGTGTTAGTAGTGTAGATAGTATTGATTAGAGGATTCACTGGAACCTTCTCGCCCGGGATGCCATTTGCGGGTGTGCTTGCTTGAGCAAGAGTGCCTATGTTGATGCACTGCTTCATTCATGGATTTTTCATTATCTCTTTGTTAGTGTCTCGTGTGTGTTATTTTTCGTTTTGTCAACTTTCATGTCATTTTTGATTTAGTTTAGGTTTGTTTTTGTTTGGGATAAGTTACTAATTACATTGGCTTGATTCATTATTCAACTTCCTTCATTTAATAGCTTACTTTATTTACTGGTTGCAGTGTTCTTAGTCTATACAGTTTTGATCACTCGCTGTTTGGCTTCCTGTGGTTTTGTTTTCTTAGATTACCCTCTCCTGGGATAATTTGTCGCTACACGCTGCGGCATGTTACAGTCAGTTATATTTTCTATCGGTTTGTATTTTTTTTGGTTTTAATTTATTAATATTTCTTTAAAGTTTGCTTACTCTTGTTTTCTTGGTTTTGCTTCTCACTCACCTTAATCGAACTGCTCGTCGGAACATGTCCTACCGAACGGGGAGATTACCTTGTAAATGGTGTAAGTATAGACTGCTGGCAAAGTTTTTTTGTCCTGTTTTGGCACAAAACGGGTCGAAGAATTGATTTAAGGTTCTTAAATAGTTGTCACCTTTCAACCTTACCAATAACGGCTCATGTTTTCTCTGTTCTCTCCAAGGATGTTTGTCCCCTTTGATCTAATTTCACTGCTATGCGATAGTCTTTTGTTTCGTAAAGAGTAAAAGTACAGAGAGTAATTAGGAGATTTTTATTTTGCTTGCCATGGCGGGTTTCTTATGATTTTCCGCAGAGTAAATCATTCAGGGTGAACTGTTTCGTAACTTTACATATGTTTCATAGATCGTTCCTTTGCTTGATGGACTTTCATAAGTATTTTCTTAGACGAGCTGTTTGTCAGTTTGATTCAGTTATGTTTGACGACTTTGTTTTCGTTTTGATTTTGAGTTTTATTGTTGTCTTTAGTTTTCCAAGATACCGAACAAACAGGGTTTTGTTTTAATTTTCATTTTAGTTTGTTTAGTGTTTTGCTTTAAGATTCCTTTTGTTTTTAGCATCCAGTATTTTTGAATAACGGCTCACCGTTACTTTTTGTTTTCGTATGTCAACCACAACAACATTTACTCAGTTTTCCTTAGCTTCTAGGTACCCTTTTATGCGCTCTCTTAGATTAGCAATAGTAACCCTTACCTACGCACACGTACAGTCCATTTCAATATTCAAATTCATCGTTTAACTACAAGCAAAACAAAGGGTTCCGAATGTTGTCTCATCCGTGCTCGTTCTGCTCTCGTGCTTTTGCAATACCGTCATCGTGTTTACTTGCAGTAATACGATTATCTCATTAATAACAGAAGTCCAACATCCAAAAAGGAACCAGCGTGAATGGAGCGAACGAATGGAACGAAACGGAAACAACGAAAGGTGTCATATGTAATGCCTAATCTATGTACAAGTCGGTCACGGAATGACGTCTGGTTGTTGATGGGCGTTGTTGGGGTGGATGTAGGTGTGCGATAGTTTCTATTCACCCTACACACACGTACCGCCCGAAAGCTCCTTCAATGATATCTGAGCTCAGTGGGTGAACTTGCAGCGGTGTGCTTTGAACGGCAAGAGGATCGGAAGATCCACCGGTGGTCAAGGGTACCGCTGCTCGGTGCACCTAATATGGGGAGGAACAGTGGACAAGGTCCACTACACTGGGAGACGGGAGACTCGACACCGGAGTCTTTACAGACAGGAATTGTCGTGCACGGCCGGAGGCAGTCCGCCGGGGACGTTGTCGCGCTTCAGCAACGTGGACGAATCGTGGCGACTGTTGGCCACGATCTGCCGGATGGTGGGCGCGTACGGTGGACGTCATAGGCGCAGCTCCGGCGGCTCCTTGCATCAAACCTGCGTGTGCGAGTTGGCGTGGATCGGGTCTGGGTCGGTGTGCGTCGCTGGGGTGTAGTACTAGAACGGATACTGCAATTAGTTCGGCTCGGTTGCTGTCCCCGCGGTTCGTCGTGCAAAAGGGCACTCCACGCCGTCCCCCCCCCCCTGGAGGGGTAGGGTGGAGTGCCTAGTACGGGTCTCCACTTACCCCGATGCGCCCGTTGTCGTACTCCCGCGCGGTTGGTGGCATTGTGAGCCGGTTTTTCGAGTTGGAACTGGAGGTCATCGTATCGGACAGCGGGATGCGGTTGCTCGACCGGGTAGAGCTTTTCATGCAGAACTCGACCAGGGCCACGGCCAGCGCCACCAGTAGACCACCGATGAGGATATAGAAGATGCCGGCCACGTTACTCAGCGACAGCTCGTTTCTTGACGCGTCTTGCTTATCCGTGTGCTTGCACTCCGTCCGGTCGTACCACCATTTGTTTACGAGTTTGGTGAGTTCTCCGTTTTCCTTCAACGACAGCACTGCCAGGTTGATCGGATCTCTGGTGAAGATTGTAGGAAAATAGAAGGATTTGTAGCGACCTTATTGATTAATTTTACGCTTACGGTGATAAATTTAAAATGATTAGGTTTTTGTGGCTGCAAGTAAAAAATTCGACCCATCTCGATGGACGCTTGCAACTTGTTGCTGTCAATAATATGATTAAAATCGAAATGATGTGTAAAAACCAACCAACGAAACCACTCAACCAAGTCATAATGAGTTCTAAACAATTATTTTAAAAATTGTATCTACACTTTTCACTCCCTCGGCTAATCACTGATTTGAACGAGTGAAACCTACAGTCACCCGCAAAATTGAGCATACAACCGAACGAATGCAGTTTTTTCTTCCATAACTCGCACGAATATTGGTCTAATTTAATTTTTTAAACGTAGTTTAATAGCAAATTGATCAGACAAAAGAAATACTTACTTTGTTTTCACGTAATTTATTTGTATTTTTCATAATAACATAATAAGTGAAAATAGTCCATTTTCACCAACGCAAAATTGAGCATACAACTTCGTCTTCACCAAGTATAACTTGGCTTCGGGAACTTTAGCATGGCCAACAATGTTTATTTAGTAGTTTGGCCATCTAGGAGCTAGGACAGTATATAAAATGAGCGCTTTGGCAAGATTTTTTGACCCAAGTGGGAGCTACACGGCAATTGCAACTTGTACCAAGGATATCGACATGTTTTGTCACGTAAAGTTGTTGCGGGATCCAGAACTAGCGGTCAAATGGTCACAATCTACAATACTGACAGACGTGAACAAGTGAAAAATAAAGGGACACTTAAAAACCTTACCAACAGAGGACGAGATTGATTATTATAACAGTCAATGTTGTAATTCGTTTTAAAAAAGAAGGGAATTTGGGTCGCTTGTGGTAGCCTCATGCCTTCACTACCTCCAGTAGGACAACGATACAAACCTCACATGGTACGTCTTGAGGTACTGTTGTCGTATTATGTGCCTAAGTCACTCAAAACACTTCCATAGATCAATGGAACTCAATCACATGGCCCATTTAGGGTGCTGGTCAAAGTACCAGCCGAAAAACAACAATTGACCGATGGCAAGGTACAAAAGAGAACTGAAAATCGTGATGCAGGGTACTATTCCATGTAACCGTAATTCCTAATTCCATGTAAACCGTAGTTGGTGGCCAAAAATTAGTGGAATCGTTACAGAAATGGCTGCAGGTAGTACTGGATACGCAGAGTAGTCATACAACATACTAACTAATTGTTTTCTTTTAAATTGACCGATGTTTAGGCCTTAGATCATGATGTACACAGATCTTCTTCTTTTTGGCGTAACGACCTCTTTGGTCATGCCTGCCCTCTGAAGGGCTTACTAGACTTTTTCCCTTATGTACGTGGATAGTCACTCCTCTCGTACAGGGGAGGGCCCGGTCTCGGTTGGGATTCGAACCCACGCCGTCGAGGTCATGGGCCGAGTTTCTAACCGGCGCTACCGCTCGGCTATCGCGGATGTACACAGATCTGCATGCTAAATTTTGCGTTGGTAAAATTTTTTTCACTTAATATTTTATTATAAAAAAATACAGATCAGTTACATGAAAACAAAATACATATTTCTTTTGTCTGATTAAAATGCTATTAAACTACGTTTAAAAAATTAATTTAGGAGAATATTTGTGCGAGTTATGGAAGAAATACCAGTGCTTGTTCGGTTGTATGCTCAATTTTGCGAGTGACTGTATATCTGTTATAATAGGAAAGTGGGAGCGAATAGTAATAACGCGAACTGTACAATTAAAAAAACGTGATTATTGCTCAGTGGTCGACAGTGTTATAAAACAGAGGAATAAGCGTTTCCTCTGCGCACTAACTTTCAAAGCCTTGCATTGGTTGCCGTTACACGATGACCGTCTTAGTTTTTCCTAATTACTTCCGCGGCCATCCTTATTTTCCTTATTTCAATTGGGGTGAAATTTCCCAACCAAAGTAATTAAGCATTCAATTGGTAGTTAGGTAGTGGCCACTTGAGCTATGTGTACTTGTCACTCATTTAAGTTGACTATTCGAAGTGATTGTACCAACTGTGGTCTAGTTCGTTACCGCGTGATCCGAAGGACAGTGTTGTTGTTTAGAAAATGAGCCAAAAGTTAACCATATATTTACCTAAACTATAAATTCACATCAAAATTTCTAACTTTAAAAATTGCCAAATACAATCAGCAAAACAAATTTACTGAACCAAATTTCTGCGCATATTGTTTTAGCTATCTACAACTGTGGTACCTCCTGGGTGACGTAGGTTTGAATTACCATTACCAAATTTCATTACCAAATCCATTTACATCATCAAATAAAAAACAGCCTAGTGGGCTCTTCATGCACTGGGCAGCCATGTCATTTTAATAAATAATCCTGGTATAAATTTATTTAATAAGTACTTTAACATTTTAGAAACAAATTTTGTTCACATCCTGTAGTTGGGGATGAAAAAATATTTTTGACAATCTGCTTATAAATCCCACTAACTCAGTTTTTATGTGTACTCAAGGCAAGAACAGTTTTCCATTTGTTTTATGAAAACAGCATACAGTGTTACAAGTTTTTGTTATCAAAATGAATCAAAATCTTGCAACAATACTTCAACGAAAAAACATATAATCGAATCTTCAAAATGACACACACGAGAAACACTAAAGTTGGGTATGTTTTTTCCCTAATCATAGACTCAAGTATGCCAGCATGTAAAGATTCTTCTAAGCAACAACATAACTCTGCCTTTAATGAATGTTTGCACATGAGCTTAGCGCGGCGCAGAATAATGCGACTGGAAAAGCTCTACTGTCAAACAAATTATGTCGCCTGGAACAGCTCTTTCATAGCACTGCAGAGGCACTGGCACACTGTAGTCTATTTACCCAGCTACCAACTATTCGACTAATTTGGTCGATTGAAGAAGGCAAGGACGCTGCAAGCAGTGGATGGGCTGGGCGGTAGCTTTGAGAGCGTCTTTTATTTTCTTACCCAAGGGCTACGACACTGTTTTGCAGTGTTTGTTTTGGGGTACTTGGTGAAGCTAGTTGACTTTCCACGTGGGTAAGTGTGCCTTTGGTGTATGGGTGTGTAGGTCATAAGTAGCAATAGACACTAGGTTCTTCACCAGCTTGGTGCGCACGATGTCAGTTCCGGATCCATCCGTAGAGCAGTTTCCCGGGGGGCATTTGGCGGTATCTGCTGACGTTTGCTCATGCAGCGACGTTAGCACGGTTCATCTCAATCCGATTCATGCCAACCGGCGAGCTGACTTCGGACGTATGCACTCAAGGCCGCACGAGCTTCTTCGAAAGATAGATTTTCCACCAGCAGAAGACACCAGTCTGGGCGAAAGGAAGCTGCCTGGTGTACCGTGTCTGAAGCGAATCAGCCAGCGGACGTGCATGTGCTCACTCTCTCGAAGAAGATGAACGTTTCACCCTCCGGGTGCTCGCTGTAGCACAATCGCATTTGATGATGGCTAATTGTTCCGTCGGAGCTCGGTTCGTGCCAAAACGGGATTCCACATGTGACGAAAAGCGGTGGAAATTCAGCTCTCGAACTCAATTGCACCACTGCAATCGCACGAGGCCAAGCCTTGCTAGCTACTTCATTATGCCGCAGTGAAATAGTGTCGCACCGGGACCCTTTCGGGGTCCTCCCCTCCATTTCTACCGCCACCGGACACATGCACCCTGCGTCGTGACGGACTTTTTCCTTTCTTCCAGTGACCTACTGCCAAACTGAAAGTAGCAATGGCCGCGTCGGGTTGCTGTGAGGGCCCTTTTCTCCCTTCTCAACTCCAAACCGGCAGCAAAAGAGGACCGGGGGATGTTTTTGTTTTCTTTATATTTATACCGTCCACCCTTCCTCTCACTGAGGGTTGCTTCTGTTTTGAAGGGTGAAATGAATGCAATCAGTTTCCTCGTTTCCTGCCCGCGCACAGCACACATCTGGAACATCCGAGATTTTCCATGTATGTGTGTGTGTGTTTTCATTCCATTTCGCGATTCAACCCTTGCCCCACAGGGGATGTAGAAAGAAAAACTGTACTGCCATCGCGGAGCTTTTCGTGCGGCACTAATGGGACACGGTCGGTTGGTTTGTTTGCGTTTGTTTCGCGTTTTCTATGACGTGGCGGTTCGTTTTCCTTTCCTAGGCTAGATATCGCGCACGCTGCCCTTTTTCATTTTCTATACAATTTCTTCCCAACCCACGTTTTATGCAGGTCCAGTTTTTGTCGTTTCGGAATAAATTTAGAAGCTCCGAGCGGGCCGGGGGTTAGTTCTTGCTAGTTTCATGTGCAAGTCAATCCACTAAGGTAATTTCAGTTACAGTTATTCGTCCTTAAAAAAAAAACCGTTTCAAAAGCTGCAGAAAAAAAACCAACGAGAATTCCTTCGAATGGACAAAGGAAAGAAATGCACGATGCATGACGGTTCGGTCGGATTTGCGTGCAGTCAATGGGAAGCCACGCCTCGTGCATGCCTGGCGTGGTTGTCACAATTTGTCGACCCCGAAGGTCGTCAACAAAAGTGTTGCCACGCTGGACACCGGTGCGCCGTTCCGACGGGGCGGAGGAAAATGCACACCAAAATGAAACATGCACCATGGTAGAGTAAATATTTTTAAATGCCGAGGGAGTTTTGTGCTTTTTACTGCTTTTCCCCCCAGTGATTAGGTGACGGACGGGGAATGGTTTTTTGTTATCAACCGCATTGTTGTTAGCATTTATTGTTTCGATTCGGTCATAACCATTCACGTTGCCTAAGTACAAATCACCCAACGTACAAGGTTTCGTTTCCCGGTCGCATTAGCAGCGTATTTTAATTTGCTCACGAAAAACTTGTCCAAAGAAAGTAAATGTAGAAGGAATGCCTTTCACCAATTGTATAAAAGCTGTATTGACGTTAGTTTAACTATAATTATCGATGCACGACAGCTGAGTCACTTTATTCTAATTTGACGAAGAACGGTTCCTTTTGGCGAGAAGTTATGCCAGTCGTTGAAGTTGAGGAATTGACGTCTATGAGAATGTTTTAATGTTTAAACATCATGAAACAGAATTTTCTAGACGATTGCGCTCAATGACGTGTGTTTTTTGAATGATAATTATGTTAGAATGGCTGGCCAAGTTTATATGATTTAAGGATGTTGGAGGCAACAACGATCTTTTTTTTCTTCTCATTCCAGAAACATGAAATTAGTGATATTGGTATAAGTCCATTTGAGGAATATATTTAAAAGTAATAACAATTTTCGATAACTTACTGGTGGGAACAATTTGAACCAGGAGAAAGGGAAATAATGTACATACTATTTTTAATTATCACTCACGTTTTGCCTGATAAATGGAAAATAGAAAAAAATAACGAATGAATTCAATTTCTTCCTTCAAGAAGATGGATAAGCAATAGTATTTTAACCTTTGGATTTATGCTTTGATATTTTACATGCAAAGCAAAGGTACTCATAAGATTGTTTTAAAATTAGTTTCTTTTTAGTTTACATGTTTTTTTGCTTGAGATTGACCTAAAAGTGTGACTATAACACCAAAAAATATATTTAAAGCAGAGAATGAGGCACAACTAAAGCAATATCATCAAAGCTTTCAATATGTAGTGTGATAAAAATGTTTAAGGCATTTCTTACCTATAAATAACTTAAGGAAGGTGTAGAAATCACATTAAAAAGGTTTTTAAAAACTACAGTAGCTAAAAAAAAGTTTTTTTAAAGTAGCTTCAAAACAGTTTCTTGAATCTAAATGATTCTTTGCTTCGTTTGTAAGATTTATGAATTGCTTAATAAGATTGATAAATGGTAAAAATACAGAAAATAAAAGCCTTAAAAATTGTAAAACGACCCCAATTTTGTGTGTTTTTGGTCGCTTGATCGACGCCAATGATTCCAATGATTTATGAAGATTCATTGAGGTTTCGAAAGATTCAGCATTATTTTAAGACTAGGTTTTTTGAGGCCAGGTACCTGGCCCGTTGGAAATTCCTATCTCCCCTTCTGTTCCTTCGAAGGTTCGAAGCCTTACACGTTCCACTTGCCTCTTTTCACACTCGAGCAAACAGGACACCCGCCTCTTCATCTGCACCGGTGTAAACATACCGGTGTTCGAGTTGCAGCTGCGAAAACGCATTAATTCGTGCGTGAACTCTCGCCAGCAAAATTTGCTAGTTCCTGCTACCTGTCGTGAAAGTAAAACGGTTCCTACGCAAGACTCTCCAGTTAACCAAGCCTATGACAAAATATGGTTTGGATGGGAACCGGATCTGCCCCCGTTCCTGCTCAATTCAGTGTTTGATCCTGGCTTAAGTGAGGCTGTCATTGACATAAATGCAAAAGCATTGTCGTAAATGCAAAAGAAGCTGGAAGTTTTCTGCAGACAGTTACACCATATTGTACCAGTTTCTGTAAAAACACAGTACATGCAGGTCCTGCTACCGATGAGCTGCGCTTTCGCCACTTGTTAAAGCGCCGGGTTTTTAAACTCCTGCTACGCATGATCATTCAAATTAGCAGATGTGATGCGATTTGTGTATTGTTCCGGCCGTAAAGGAATATTCTCTTAAACAGGAAATTAAAAAAAAAGAAAAAAAAGAAAAGATAAGAGAGTGGCATCGATGAGCTTACAGAAAAACGAATACTTCCGGGGCACATCCGTCTCTGACCATACCACCCGTGCCACATACATACACTGCACATTCTGCCGATCCCTGTTCTCCACATTTTGCTATTTCCTTTAGTTTTTGTTCGTTTGTTTGAGGATCCTTCCTTGTTGGTGACAACTTGTGGTAGGCGCATGATCGGCTCGAAAGTCGGTATACTCTGCCGCTCGCTATCCTCATGTTTCATCTTCTTCGTAATGCGTATGGAAGTATCCCCCCGTCTTCGCCTACCTAAAAATATAGTAGAAAAATCTACCTGCTCGCAAAGTTCGTTCTTCCAGTACAATTAGCACATTTGCAGGTCTAACGGCCGTACGGTACGCGGCTCGCTATCAACACTGTCTTGTTTTCTTCTTTTTTTTCTTGTGGTGGATGATCTATCCATGGAATACAATTCGCGGAAGTAAACCAAATTTTTCTACATGCACTCTCCTTCCGTCCCATCGAAGGTTCCTTGCCATCTACGTTACACGTGCCACTTCCCCTTTTCGCTCTCGAGCAATTAGGACACCCCGTTCTTCATCTGCGGATGGTCTATTGTAAACATACCGGTGTTTGGGTTGCACCTGTGGAAACGCATTGGTTCGTGCGTGACCTTTGCCATCAAAATTGGTTTGCTCCAACTGTAAAGTACAACAGAGCGTAAGCAGGGTTGCGATCGACAGGAAACTCCATGGAACCGATCCTATGATAAAATATGGTTTGGACGCAAATCTTAACTGACCCCCTTCCTGCTCAAAGCAGTGTTTGATCCTGGCGTACAGGATCTCCCGGTTCAACTGACGCTCTCATTGACGTACAGGCAAAAGCACTGTTACATTGCCGAATGTCACCCATAAAATCACGTCTACCAAATATCTCAGTTAGATCAGAAGTCAGTTCTTTAAAAATAGTTAAACCATATTGTAGCACTCGGCCGCACCATTTTTTAAATGCCGAATTTTCAAACTTCGGGTGCGCATGATAATCCATATCAGCATCTTCGATGGGATTTATGCATTGTTTCGTCCGTAAAAAATATCCCCTCAAACAGGAATTAAAAATTCAAAGAAGCATTGCATCGATTGCATTGCATTGCATTGCATTGCTCGCTACCTGAGCTGACAGAAAAGAGAATACTTCCGGTGCACATCCGTCTCCTCATCACCCATGTTTTACATTCCTCGTTTCGCGGAAAGACCTTCCCCCCACCCACCCACCCACCCACCAACCTTGTTTGCTTCATTTCGCGTAAGGAAATCTACCTGCTCGTATAGTAAGGGTTGTTCGTTCTCCCTCTCACATACGCGCGTGTCACATCGGTCGTGCATTCTTTCATTCGTCTTTCCCCACGTCTCGCTTTCTTCTTTTATGCGCGCTGCATAGTGGCCATGCACTCTTTCATTCGCCATTCCCCACGTCCGGCTTTCTTCTTTTGTTTTTTTTTGTTTTTTTTTGTTTTTTGATGAGCGCAGTGTTGAACGAATGTCGGTAAAGAGTTTCCTTCTTGCTATCCTTCTTCCACGTTATAATTGATTCCTTTGGTTGTTTTAGTCCCGCCCATGGATCGTCCCGGTTGTTTATGTAGTCGCGGTCGAACCATGGATCTCCACGGTTGAACCATCTACGCGGTCGAACCATAAACGGTTGAACCATTTACGCGCAAGGGAAGGAAAATTATTAGACACGATTCGAATCCCTAAAGATTCATGAATCTCTCTGAATGACTCTTTAGTGGAAGAATAAATCATATTGTTCGCGTGGTTCAAATTAGATCTTAAAAGTTTTGGCCAAAAATAGCTTGAAGTTTTTTCAAGAAACAGTAAATCCAGAGCTGTTATCAATATGCCCTGCGCTGTAATCTTCTTATCAAGCTTTCGAAATAATCTCTAGTAACTTAATCATTCTAGAATTCGCATTCGGAAACCGGAAAGCGTCCTGGATGAAGCTTTTCTCAACATGGCCACCACTTCCGAAAAGAAGCGAATCCTTTTTCGAAACTTCCTGCTAAGGAATCGAAGCTTCAATTCATTCCTTAAAGATGGCGCTCGTGCTGTCGGATCCGTTTTTTACAAGGCACACAGATCCGTGCAATGTTTGGAACGTTGAGCTTTCGTCTACCCATTCCATCGCGATTATGCGATTTACGTTTCGTTTAATGTCCTTGGCCGATTAGACAACCCGTGCACGTACTGTTTTACTGCTTTTCACTCCATCCGTCCCGTCGGAGCGGGGGACAATCGGTGGAATGGATAACGTTTTTCCACCCACCCACTCCCTCTCTACCATCAGCGATAAGATTAACCGTCTTCGAACCACACACACACTTACCGCAGCGGCGATCCTAAGGGCGTGGCAATGCCGAATCCTTTCGCGTCCAGGTTCCGACCGACCTTCATCGTATCGCACGGTTCGCGCTCGTTGGTGTAGTCGTTCTTGGGTGACTCGATGAGCAGTGCGTACTTGCCCTTGGACGTGCGAACCCGCCGGATGCCCTCGTCGTACGTCTTCACGAAGACGTGCTTCCGGGAGTTCATGTACTCCCACATGCGGCTGTACAGGGAGATTTGCGACTTCTGCTAGCGCGGAAAAAGAGGATGGGATGGGGGAAAAATTAAATTAATGAGTTCGATTCCCCGTGGGAGAAGGAGAAATGTCCGCATGTGTGTGTGTGTGTGTTCGTGATTGTGTTGGAAGATTACTGCTGTTGCTGTGACCTACCCGAAAGAAGTCCCAGGTCGAGCCGTGGATCAGCGTACCGTACTGGACCTCGGTCTGCGAGGCCAGATCCTCCGGGGAGTTGATTGGTGTGACCATGCGCTCGACGGTAAGGAAAGCGGCCAGGTTGGCGGTGTACGATGAGATTAGGATGAGCGTGAAGAACCACCAGACGGAGCCGACGATCCGGCCGGAGATCGAGCGGGGCGAAATGTCGCAGCCCTGCTGCATGAACGCGCCCAAGGCGAACCAGAACGAGTTGAGAATGCTAAACTCATTTACCGTCGCCTGCGGCACTGCGTCCGGTTGCTCGCCTGACGTTTCCGGTTGTCCAGTGGTAGCAGCAGTAGCATCGTCGTTGTTCCCGTGTCATCCAAAAGGACAAGCAGCAGCAGCAGCAGCAGCAGCCGTGTCCGGGGACCAAGCCATAATGTGTGTCACAAAGCAGGATTCCGGGGCGTCCCGTATCATGACCGGATGTTGATGCACAAGCAGCAACGACAGAAATGTGTCATGCATCCGACCCAGCGGCCAGCAACAGAAGTGGTTGGTACGAGAAACGAGAGTAAACATATGAGATAAGTGTGCCTGGTGCGCCCTTCGGTTGCAACGTGTGCAGCATGTTCCGGTCGGATGTGTTCACAACTCAACTCCGGCCATTTCCGGTAGCTTTCCAGCGCGGGGTGGGAACAACCTACATAACGCGCTGCAACCGTAATGGGTCGCCTCATTCGGGAAGGCATACGACTTGGACGTAGAAATTAATTACCGTTATAATTAACTAGTCGCCATTCGAAGGGCGAGAAGCGTGACACTATGTACAGGACGATGCTGACACCGAAGTAGCTGAACAGGACGCAAACCTGCGAAAGGAAGACACACACACACAAACACGCAACGGTAAGCATTAGCGAGATAAAGCATTACGCTCGGAAAGAAGCTCGGAAAAGCGTAGTGCAGAAGGACAGAAAGTGACCCCACGACCACGGAACAGTAGCCCGGGGCTACCGGGTTCGCAGCATGTCCACCGGCAGCACTCGTCAGGCAGCGTGCATTTAATGATGTTTGCCGGCGGGTGCTACTGAAACCGAACACGGACCCACCTCTCTTGGCACGCTGAACTCATTAGTGTGTGCTGCAGTTTGACGGAGGGAAGTCGTGAAAAACCCCAGGGCCCTCTACCTACCCAATACTTACCCAAATTTCCTTGGACAGCGGATTGAGAAAGCTAAACACGCCGGGCTTCTGCTTGACCGGGCGCTTGATCATGATGGAGATGCCGAGCGACATGAACGGCTTGCTGAAGTCGATGACGCGCTCCCGCTCGGAGGTGATGGTCATCGGGGCGATGGCAAAGTCGGCCTCCCGGCGCACCAGCTCCCCGACCATGCCGTCCCAGCCTCCCTTCACCTCCGGGTTTTCCGACCCGTACTGGCCATCCTTGACAATGCGCAGCTCGTCTGCATGGCGAGAAAATGGCGAGAAAAGCGAGAAGTAAGGCGAAGTGAAATTGTGTATCTTTAACATATTTCGTTGTCTCTTTATTATCAATCGGAAGCGTCTTAGGACGGGTTTGCTTCTCGGAAGCACGGGACGTTTTTGTTCGAGGTCGGCACGGAAGGACACTTTTCTTGGGCAAAGAGGAGAAAGAAAAAAACATCCAAATGAATAAATAAACTGTCCAGGCACAGACCAAAACCATGGAACAGCCGTGGCCAACCGCAAACAGCGGGGAGTGACGATAATTTTCGGCCAAGAGAAAAAGGAAGCCGCTCACAAACTTCAAAAGGCTCTCTACAACTCGGTTCGGCAAAGAAAATTGTCCGTTATCTAGGGAACTAATTTGAAAGTTTTCAAATATAAACTTTCGCTCAAGTTTTGCCCTTTTTCCAGCTGGGCTAGCGCCCTTTCGTTCCCGAACTTTCCCATCAAGGGGATAAAGGGTTGACCGGTTGGGGTGCGTCCCGGTCTGCGGTGGTCAGTTCAGGGAGCAAGAGGCGTGAAAAAGGGGACACAACTGGGACCTGGCTAGCGGGTAAAAAAGGGCACGAAGCGGTCGACCACGGGAGTTGGCAAATCGTTTCATGGTACTTTGATTACCTAATGAAATATATCTTCCCGGTCGGTCAGACGGGCGGCAGACGGAGTGATGATGCGGTGGGGGGACACATTTGGGAACCTTAGTTCTTTCGACCTACGCACGAATGCGGAGATGCACGCATCCCGACCGAAGCGGGCGGGTTCAAATGTGATAACTTTTATCCACCCGTCAGCTCCGGACCGGATGGTGCTTCCGGTAAAGTTTTGGGGCCAAGTTTCGCCGGGGAACTCGGGGACGGGTCACAAGGGACAAGGGACAAGGGAAAGAGAGTGAGGATAAAGAGGAAGCAAATGAAAATATAGCGTACGGTACGGTGTTCGGCTTTAACATTAATCCCGTCCCGTATACGTGTTAATCAAAACAAGTGGCATCGGCAGCACGTGGCATCCCTTTATGATACCGTGCGCACCTTTGGCACACACACACATACACGGGAACCACCATTCGGTCTCATATTCAATACAATACGCTGAAATATTGTACCATAATCCACGATTAGCGGCTTGTTGTGGGATGATATCGCGGTGACGATGGGTTTTTCGACGGAACTGCCAGTTTCGTAACGACGGTGCGTCGGTGGCGGAAACATGACGGAGGAAGCATGCTCAGTGCAGCGTGAATCGCTCCGGAATGGCCTTTTGACGTGCCGGGGGCGCATTAGGTGTATTTATGTCCGGAGCGATGATGCTCATTAGTTTGGCGCATTGTTGACGACGTGAACGTCAACGGAAGACGTAGGTTGGACGGACGGGGTGTTGGGACGAGGGGTGTTTAATTAGAGGGTTAGAAATGCGATTGGAATCAATTCTTGTTTGTTGGAAGTGGTGTTTTGTCAGCAATGAAGATATAATCCATACACAGTTTTCTATTGGCTCTAACGAGCTGTTGAAAGGTTTTTTCAAAGTGCCATGTTTACATTACGATTTCATTTGGATTTTGGCACGTACTGACCTACTTCAATGTAAAGTTCTACCTACTGAACTACTTTCATTATTTTAAATTTGATTTTTATAACTTGGAGACTGTTCAAAATAACTTTTAATGCATTTCAGGTGTTAAATGTTAATGTGTTGGTAAAAGTTGTTATTTTTATTTAAGTTAAATTTGCATCAATGGCTAGCTTTTTATGTGTTGTTTTTAAATTTTATGAATGGGGTAGTTGCAATGCTCTGCTATAAGTTGTTAAACTATTTTTAGCACATTTTTTTAATTTAGTTTATATTTGCAAGTGTATGGAATTCTGTTAATTAAATGTTAAATTTCAGGTTTAAAAAGCTTGTGCAACCACAACATTTAACGAAAGTTAATGTGTCTTCATGAAAAACTTGAACAATTTGAAATTTTATGCATTTTCTTAAAGAAATATGAACTGAACCTTTACAGGGGTTCATCATGTTATTTTTCTTCGGTTAGAGTACTTGGCGAAAGTAAAATTTCTATCTTTAAATGATTTTAAAGGAAAGGCCTTTAAAAAAGTGTACACAATACGCTTATAGTATGTTAAACAAATCTTTTTCATTTGCAATCCATTCTTAATTGGTATAATACCAAAACAAACCGGGTGTGTCACCAAAGGTCCGCAGGACAAGTTTAACAACATACAGTGACCGGCAGGGAAAAGTGGACGCCTCGAATTTTTTGGATTTTCGCTAAATATTTTTTCCTAATCGAAGTAAATACACTGAAAATATTTTTCGTATCTAGATTTACATATTCTTTACGAGATTCATAGACAAATCAGTGAAAAAAGCGTTTTTTGATGTTGAGAGACCCATTATAAAATATATATTTTAAAAAAAGTGACAAGAGAAAGCTTTGAGTTTTTCATAAAGTTTTTATAAAAATAACCCATCAGTTTTGTGTTTTGAAAAGCTTTATGGTTAAAAGCAATCTCTTTGGCCAATTTTATATTCATATTCATGGTCGTACTTGATTTATGTTCGTTGATATGTTTATTCTTCTTGAACCTAATGTATTGATATCTCATTACAAACAAATTTTGTATTAGTTTATTTTTGAATCTTATAACAAAGAATTTTGTTTATGGAGCTTAAACTATCCTGAAATATCTTAGGTAAAATAGCACGTAAAGCGTGTGGAGACATTGTTATAAAATTAAAATCGTACGGTTTTATCGAATAACTGCCCTTGCGGGACAAGAAAGCTCAAAACCTTTACATGTATGTACATCAAGAACATTTACAAATAAAAAAGAACGCAAAATTGACCATCAATGATGCCTCGAAAACACTTCACCTATCATTTTTCGAACGAACTTTTCATCGCCGTCTCGTGACACACGAGTTAGAGACCAGATTCAGTGGAAGGCGCTCTTATATCTGCGAGCCAAACTCAGCTGAGTGGTGGTCTATGGGTATTTCTCGTGGAATGGATAGCGATGCTTTCTTTTTCTTTCTTTTCCACTTTCTCTTGTCACTGATTTTTTAAATTTCTCAAAATGGAAAAGCGTTTTTTTCTGCTATTTAATCAATGATTCTCATAAAGAATATGTAAAACTAGATACGAAAAATATTTTTAGTGTTTTTACATCGATTGAAAAAAATATTAAGCGAAAATACAAAAAATTCGAGGTGTCCACTTTTCCCTGCCGGTCACTGTAATAAATACGTTTTAGAAAACGATTATTGAATCGGACGAACTGTAAAACGTTTCAACAACCGTTAAATGTGTTATACATTGTACTTTTAAACGTTAAGCAGTGTTGGGTTCGCAAAAAAAAAACTATTTAAATGGAATTGGTTCATCTATTTATCAGTATCATTTCACACATTCTTATATTTTCGAGCAAAATGTCAATATGTTTCCTCTTGAAACTGAATCCTGTTTGCCATTAAACAAGGTACGAACTATATCGAAAAAAGTGTTTCGTAAAAAATAGAAAACACATCATGACATCAACAAATCATGAGATAAAGTGGACACTTTGCTGTTTATAGCCGCTTCAAGACGGTTTGTTTTCCTTCATAGTTTGTGTTGACACGTTGTGATTGTTTGTTCATGAATGATGGAGCACTCGAGCCAAGCTAGAATGATGCAACAAAATTGATTTGCGATACTCTGAGAATTAATTGATCGCTAGAGCCCTACTAGGCTGTAGTTTGAAGTGTTTGTTTCCATAATAGAAGGTGGATGTGCTATGTATCAATCAGGATCCAAATTGGAAAGAGGAAGAAGAATGTTGCGTAGCATCGATAGTGTTGTTCAGCAGATTTTATTCCAATCCAGCAAACGTGTTTGAACTCCGTTGCCAGAAGAAGTTGTCTAACCTTTACAACGGCACTGTTCCAAAGTCAAGCAATGCCGTCGTAGGGTTGCCCTAACAGTAAACACAAGGGACGAGGAAGAAAAACAATTTCTGACAACTTTTGCATGCTTCCAAGCAAGTGCATGAATAATCGATGACCCGATGATGTGCCGATCGAGCCCTAATGAAAATGGGAGCTTGGTTCCATCGAACCGGAGTGAGGTTTTAATTAAAAGTGGTAAAATTATCAGCTCCATTTTACTTTTCAAACAAAGGCTGACCTTTGCCGTGCCGGATTGTCGTTGACTGAGCCGAGGCGTATCGAGTGCCGGCCGAGTGATATACAGGCATTGGGATCTGGGGCAAACTTCCAAAAATTATCGAACTGGAAGAGCTGAACCCAGGCTCCATCGAACCGGCCTTAATTACTTCGTAACGATGAACCTGAAGCATAAATGAAGTGTCCACAGCAATAACACGGGCGCCCGGGTCGGCCTAGGTTTGTGAAAGAAACCTAAAAAACAAGTTCCAGTAAGGAGACTGCTCGAAGTCGCAGGTACATGTCGCCGCCAGCAGTACCGGCATAGGCATCGAAAATTGTTTCGCAAACATGGCCAAGTCAACAGGAAAACATGAGCCCAAGGGGCGCTGTCGTTTGCCAAAGTTGTGTTGCCCATCGAAAAGTCGAACATGCCTTCTTGGACATCCCCGAAGGGGCTTCGGTGAGTCTCTGATTGCACGAACGAACGTTTGTCGAAGGATATGGAACGACATGAAGCTAGAAAGAACGAGAATAGGCAAACAGCCCACCCCACCCCCACCCTGGTTGAGTACGTACAGTTGATGCCGAGTTTTTTGGCCACCAGCTCCGCCAGATCCTTGCAGTAGCCCTCGAAGCGCTCGTTCGTCTCGAGCGTCTCGCCCGGTTCCGGCTGCCGCAGCATGATGTACGGCTCCTCGATGATGGTGGTGACGATGTAGGTCTTGTTCCGCTCGTAGTGCATGTCCGTCTTCAACCGGGTGTACTTGGCGACGACCGGTGCGAGGCCGGCCTCGTCGCTCCACTCGGCCACCTTCACCATCGCACTGTTGACCGTCATCTCGACCACGTGCAGCGTGTAGTTCTGCCGCTTGCCATCCTCGTTGAACCGAATGTCGCCGGTTAGGCCAGATATTTCCACCTGTACCGTTGGGGCGGTCGTAAAATCCGGTTGGACCCAGCGATAAAGCAACCGATGCCGTCGTTATCCGAGAGCGGCGTTTGTGTGTGTGAGCGTGCGTTTTTTTTTTCCCCCTATTTGGACCAACGCCAAAAGTCCAATCACGACATGAAGGCATGAACGGAGATGTTGTAAAATTTGTACCATTTGGCAATGATGAAAGAGGGAGAGAGAGAGAGAAGAAATACAAAACGATTTTAGCTAACAGCAAATTTCGGGCATTTCGGGTGCGCCACGCAATGGCGGCAGTATAAATAAAGACCGGTGGCCATAATAATGCATCATGGTCTCATAAATCCTACCCTCGGCCGATTGGCAAACCCTGGTATTGGTCACTGCAAACCGGCATACGGGATTCTAGTCCCAAAATTTCACCTTTCCCTTCCCCTTCCCGTTCCCATTCCCCGTCCTTACCTTACGCAGGTAGCGTGAAATTTTATCACCGTGCTCCCACGGGGTCACCCAGCCCTTGGAGGTGTTGCAGTCGAGCGTGCGGGTCCCGTTCGCTGGCAGGTTGAACGGCTGGCCTCGATTGCGCACCAAGTACGCCCGGAACTGGTCCGGCTTTTTGCGCATAATCTTGGCGAACGCCTCCACCAGCACGAACACGGCGTCGTACATCAGGGCCGCCTGGGCCGAGATCAGCTCCTTGCCGGCGCCCTGCGATGTGGTCGGATCTAATCGCTTCCATCCATCAAGGAACTCCTTGACGTACTTTTTGCTCGTATCGACGATCCGGAAGCCGGTGATATTGATTGCGCCGTACTCGATAACTTCACTTTCCCAGCGATCATCCATCACCTGCGGAAAGAGGGCCATGGGAGGGGGAAGAGAGGTAAGGTAAGGGAGAGGAGAGATGAAAAACAAACCGTGTGAGCTGTGTTGGTACGCGATAAGAAAAATGGGCCCAATCCACCTAAAAGGTCGAAATGGTGAATGGTTTTATTTTCATTCGCGAAGCGATTTTCTCCTGCTCGGTACAAAATAATAAATTTCGACTCCTTGCACGCGCCGGGGAAAACTTTTGATCGGCTTGTGGCGTTGGTCGGCAATGATGCGAAAATTCGAAAGGCGGGTAAAACTTTAATCGTTTGAAGTTCGGTTTTGATTTCTTTTGCGGCCAGCGCGGTACTCCTCCGCCATTGCACGAGCGTTCGCTGCAGACGGCAGACATCAATACGTGTAATTTTCCGAACAGTTTCACTTTAAAATAACCTTCCATGGCCACCTACTGAAATCACTCGTCTGTAAATATCTTTTTTTCTCTTCCCAATCACGTACAAACTTTTCCTTCGCAAGACGTTAAAACTTAGCAACGCCAGCGCAGTTTAAGTAAAACCTTGAAGTGGCCGTTTTTCTTCCATCCGCTCGAAAAAGCGTAACAAGATGTTCCGAGAAGGATGTGTTCTGAATCTGTCGTGTTCTGGTAACGAACCGAAGGTAGACCGGGCTGGAGGAAGGAGGACGACGACGAAACACCATCGATATCGTGGTGGTGCATGACCGGTTGCCCCTGACAGCTACTAGCGAGCATGTGTTATGTATGGCCAGAGATAATAGATAAAGCAAACTTCGGATGTGACTTGCAAAAAGCGGCACATCAACGGTTTGGCCAGAGTGGAAGCCACGTGAGTCCTCTAGCGGGAGACTCCTCAGGGCCGCATGTCAGAAGCAGGCGAGAGATGGAGGGTGGGCACTCTATTTATGTTAAATCATATCTATTGACTGGTGGTGTTGTACCATGTTTCGCTTCCTGATTCTATTAAACTGAAGACGATCGACCTCCCGCTGGGACTGTTGGAACACATCCCTACATCCAACTGCTGGAACGTGAATAGCAGTGAAGTCGGTGTAGCGAGAAGATAAGCACCCTTTCCATCCGTCCATGTCATGTGAAATACGATATTCCGAATCGAAGCCATCCGGTATTCAGTAGCGCAAGGAGCGAAGTAAAAGTTCCGGCAAGTATCGTGCAAGTATTGGGCAATCCTATCAAACGTGTTCGATCGATTGGTTCTCTTACACATTAGGAAGGGGGAGAGGTCGCCCTATCAGGAACCGCAGAATCGAGAGTGCCCGGGTGAAATTTTCCGAAATCGATCCTACTGCCGTTGGCAAAACACGGGTGGAAATGGGCAGTATAAACGATAAAAAGCGAGCAACCGTAAAAGATAGATAAGATGGTAAGTGATAGATGGAATAAGCATATAAGATAAACGGTACATAATCAACGAGATGGGTCGGTTGGTCGAAGGTCGTTACTAATGGTCGCGATGCCATCCTTGCCTTTCCTATTTTTACGT
>KE525297.1:0-37428 GCA_000441895.2 Anopheles sinensis | reverse complement strand
GCGTACGTGCCTACGCGCCCATCACTGCTGACGTCTACTTTAGTACTAAGGCAGTCGTTTCGGCCGAGCAGCTTGCAACCCGCAGACGGTATTATCATCGGCCCCGTCAGTGGTACCGAGCAGCATCTTCGGCTGTTGTACTAAAACGACTGTCCGCTTCGGTCCTGTCTCGTCGATTTTCGATTCCGAGTCACGACGCAGCATCCAATAATGCGCCGAGAGAGCGAACCGGATGCTCACACCACGGAGCGAATGGGGAGATGTGAGTTGTCACAATGGATTTTTCCCCTTTTCAAGAATTTCAGCGTTGAAAGCTGATGGAAAAAACATAGCAAGAGTGAAGCAAAAACCATTGGAAAAGTGCAAACAAACCTTCTATTTTCACGTGTGCATGTGTGAGTGGTTCCGATAGATGGCGTGGGAGAGGCAATTTGAGCTTCCAACATTTGAGTTTGAATTTGTAACGCGTGCATGTTTAATTTTGCATTAGAGAAAGAAAATTTGTCCTTGATTGCTTAATTGATCTCTTTTCATTAAATAATAATTAAAAACCCATCTTTCAACATCCAACAACCTTAGCAGCAGGTAATATGAGTAATATTTCTAAAATTTTTACCTTCAACCGACAAATATTTACTTATCACCGATTGAAAAAAGCTATTCTTCATTTTTGTTTGTTTTTTTTTTTATTTTAGATCTATCTATAGCGCTCGAGCACTTAGAGGATATGTACAGTGAGTCCAAAAAGTATTCGCCTGGACAGTGAGTCCTAAAAGGATTCGTCTATTTCTTGGAAATCCCCGATTTAAGAGCGTTTGTAGGCGCAAAAACAACATCGTACGGACAGATCGAGAGCGGGAACGGTAATTGCACTAATATTGCTCGAAAAAACTTAATAAATACTAAAATTTAACAGTAAAAAATATGAACTGAAAAATTGAAGCTAAAGCTAGTTCAAAAAGTATTCGTCTGCTAAGAAATGGTCCCCTTCCTGTACGCTTTTTCTGATACTACTTCATAGCATATCACCCAAGTGGAATGATATTTCAATTTTGATCAAATCTTGCAAACCATGGTCTTGTATTAACACGGTTAGCGCTCCGTTAGTCCCGTGGAACCAACAGTCACTTTTATAGATGTACCAGGTTATTCGGACCGAAAGGACAGTTTTTTCTAAAAAAGATAAATAGACGTAGGGAAATGAACAACATTTTTACAAAAGGCGATGAATTACCGGCTTTGTAAATCAACGTAAGGTGGGGGAGGGAGCAATTTTGGCCCACCTGGAAAGGACATCAATTATCACATTGATTTCAAATAGAACCACTCTGTTGCCTTTTTCATTGTATTGATATCGATTTATTCTAGTTCAATGCCAAGTTTGGGAGCGACTGAATCAGTATTTTTCGAGAAAATCGTTAAATTCTACGACGTTGTCAGATTGTGGGCCAATCATGCTGAAAGCAAATAGTCCACCCACCTCGAAATATAAGCACCCACAGCGTTAGAAAATTGGACGTAATGTTTTTCTTAAACTTTGAGTGATTTTAAGAATTATCAAAACGTTACGTAAATTTTTATTTTTCGATGTAAAAGTGGGCCAACATAAATTCAAAGAAATCTGGTTTGGACAGAAACTAAATTTCTTTGCATTCTGACAGTGACATCTGATTGTCAAAGATTTCCTTGATGAAAGTGCAATCATCGTGTAAAAAGCGAATATTGAAATAGCAAATTAAACAATTAATCTTACTTTTTAACGATTCTTACTTACTACACAGCAGTTTCTAAATTATTTTTAAGATGATTTAAAACATAAAATACATAAAATAAGCATTTTTCAAAACTGGTACACGGATGGGCGAAAATACCAACAAAGTGGGCCAAAATAGCGACAAAAAGCGTGTTCAAAAATTGATCATTTTTCAGTGACAACAACTGGTAAACTCAACAATATGATATTTATTGCATGCTTAGATACAGTGATCGGCAGGGAAAAGTGGACACCTCGAAGTTTTTTGATTTTCGCTCAATATTTTTTCGTAATCGAAGTAAATACACTGAAAATAATTTCCAGTGAAAGGGAGATGGTTACAAAACCTACATTTTCCAATTTTGAAAGATAATTGAAAAGATGCCGATAAATTAGGACTACAAGGAAGAAACATATTCCAACAAGTTAATGTTTCTAAGCACTGATAGCAAGTTGTGTTTTCTTGCTAATGTTCCATAACAGCTCCATTCGCTCTCACAGAGTCCAGATATCAACCCAAAAGATCATTTTTGGAAGATCTTAGATGATTCTATTCTTAAACGGACATTTTCTAACAAGGATGAGTTGAAACGCACATTGCAAGAAGAATGGGACAGAATACCACCCACCGCCTGGCAAATTTTGCCCATACAGAGATGAATGTCGCTGTCAAAGTGCAAAATCTTTTTAATAAATAAAACAAAATTGGTCAATTCCATGCCATAAAAACTAAAAAGTGTCTTTTAAGTAAAGGGAGACTCTACAAAATTCTAAATCTCACCACTTTACTCTTGTTGCCTCGAAAACGGGACGACAATCCGTAGTAGACGAGAACTTTTTGCGTACATAATAAATACAATTTTTGCAATACTTGGCCATTGTAACCTATGTTTTCAAGTTTTAAGAGCAAACTTGAATGATACATGAGAATTGACCAATCCTCTATCGAGCATGGTCGTTTGAATTAATTTCTTAAGCCTACGAAAGCTTGAGCTCCATAACGAAGGTTTTCCAAGAAAAACCCTCCACGACGAACACTTTTTGGACTCACAGTATTGCCTTTACCAAAAGAGGTTCCAACATTGTTTTAGCTTAACCAAACAAAGTTAACGAGAAAAATATTATTGGTTTCTTGATATACACGATACCGCACCGACTCAAGGCCATTCCTGCCTTTGATTTGTTGTTGATCGTTGAGATCACACCTAGACCTTTTCTTTCCATCTACTTCCCACACATAGCTTTCCTTCCCGAAAAGTGGGAACGTAGTCCGTTACCCGTAAAATACCAAAAGCAATAATTTACCGGAACCAAAGATGGAATTGTACGATAGGTAAGAAATGGAAAAAGTTCACCATGATGAGCAAAATCAGTACCGAGCAATATTTTCCACTTTTTATCTGAACGATTACACAAACGTCGTGAATTGCGCGTGCGAGAGAGAAAAATAGAAAAAATCGTGTGCTGTCCCGAAAACCGAGTAGAATAGAAAAAAAAGTTCCGTTACCGGAAGTTATGGAAAACTTCATCATACGCGATCTCCCCAGAAGAAATAAGAATCGTCCTCGAGCAATGGGTACCATCAAAGGGATGACGGCGGAAAGAGCCGAGGGTACATACACACATCGGGGTGGATTTGGAAATATAAATTACGTGTACGGCTCGATTCCATCACCATGGAAAAGGCACCGAATGGTAGCACGTTCGTACATTTGCATTTTTATCTTCCGCCACACTTTTTATCTCGTATCGCCACAATATTTCATTTTCATATTCATGTTATTCTGATAAGTTCGAACCACTCTGCATGAGTTTGGTAGTTTTTCTTTGCTGTTGCTGTTTCTGTTGCAAGTATCCGGAAAAGAGAAACACAAGAATTTAATTTAGTTAGTCAGAGGAAATAATTTGTTTATTTTTTCTTTTTTTTCTTCTTTCTTCTCATCATACGGAAACGAGTAGTCCACAGTGTACTGGATACAGGTTCTTAACAATGATACCTTTGCCGTGATTTCGATGCATGGTTTCGTTTGAACTTTTTATGTCAAAAGTTCATGCTAAAATCTGAATCTGAAGTGCATAAATCCTTTTGCTAAACAGCACAATCATACTTGAGATGTATTGAGAGCATTATCTTACAAAGATGTCAGATGTTCGTCGCAGCGTTACGTCATGCGTGTTTATTCGTGGCGTGAATTTAATTTTGATACTGGACGCACTGAATGAAACTGCATTTGAGTGCATCGGAACCGCCGACGTTTTACAGAGACACCTTTGTAGCGGTGAACATATATGCCAAACCATTCGATGTACAAGAAGCGGTGCAGGATGCGATTGAAATGGCAAACTATTTTCCATTCCCTAAATGGAAAATATTTGATAAAAAAAAGTGAATGGAAACCGCGAGGAAGAGCTAAGTTTTAGTAATTTTTCAGTGGACGTTGGAATGTAGGTCGGTTTGAAACGGTCTTTATTTGGGAATGAATAGTTTTTCTGTCGATGCAAAAGGACGCACCCAGACCCGCATTCAAATAATTTGCTCAAGCTCAATCAACAATTTCCTGCACTGCTGAGGATTTTCCTGATTTTCAATTTGCTTCACTAGCTGTCGCACAGTTTATTTCCTAACAGAGGCGCTAGCGATCTATTATATGATTTCTGTGACCAAAATTAAACAGTATTGGATAGAAAATGGCATATTTTGATGAGTGGTGTATGAAAAGGATATTGTTTTGGATGCCAAGTCTGATAAAGATGTGATTATACGAACAATATAGCTTGACATAACAATTATCAAAAAAAGTTTTCAGAATTGAGGGATAAATTAGAATATGCAAAAACACATGAACCTAGACCGAAACATTCAATGGTAAAATGATGGGTATAGATTTTTTAAATTTTGGGTGGTGTGATTACAATAGGTGTCTACATTTTCATAAATCAGCATCTTCAATTTTAATTTGTGAGAGTTGCTTCCATGTTGTGTAAAAATATAACAAACCGATGAGTAACTTAGCAAATGCAAAGCAGTGTTGGACGAGGTAAAACTAAACACTAATCAATTAATTGCCGTTCCAAAATCTCTGGCCAATTGCATTTGTTAGACAAGAAAACTGAATTTCAACTTTTATTTCCTAGACTTTTTCAAGCTTTTCAGGATTTTCTGTGTTTTTGAAACACAGCTTTTAAAATTTTAGCTAATATTTTGTGTTAATAAAAAATATGCATAATGAAGTCTATGTTTGGTTTATCCTACGTTACCAAATCTGTTTATGTTTCTCATCTAATCTGTCTTTCATTTGGCAAAAAGTTTGTGCATCGCATATAACATGCATTTGATATAATTTAGATGATGAAAAATGCCAAAACGTGTCTAAAAGAAGGTTTTCAAATTTCAGTCTAGTAGGGTTCAGTTCTACAGAGAGTCGGCGGTAGTTGCAACTTTGGTCATCACATTTTGTGTTTCATAAAACTGTGATCCACCTGTAATCAACGAAACTGATATTTATTAAGTTATAAAAAAAATATTGCGTTATAAAAAGGATTAGCTTTAGGCACGCGCATCATGGATGTAGTAACCGTAAATGCGAAACACCAATATTTGGAAGAGATTGGGGTGATAAAGAGAAACGACAAGGAAAAGAAGCAACAATCAGCTGTGATAAATTAAGTTGATGTGCAATTCGTGCCGAAAAGGGATATGGGCTGCTTAAGCGCCTCAGAAAATAGGCTCCTGTTAACATACATACCATAGTTATGATTAAGCTAACATGGCTGTTTGTGATACTAAAGATGATGCAAACGGAAAAATGAGAGAGCATTTAGTGGAGATAGTGTAAAAACAGGTTTACTTACTTGATGCTGCCAGGCGATCCATAGTTTTCTGCACTATAATTCAAATTGAACTTATTAAAGCCGGAGGCAAGGTCCTTTTCTTACCAAAGACGTACCAATTGTGTTATGGATATGAAAATGTATGGTTCAACAGAAAAGAGTTGGAGGATAAATGTTTTTCGGAACTAATAAGAAATAATGCATTATTTGTGAACCTAATTTAACAGCTTTCACTGCATCAAAATCGCATACAAAATGTTGAAAGTAGAGTCTACAGTGGATTTGTTTTCTTTAACCGTTCATTTAAATTTCCGATTCAAAAGCAGCAACGTCTTGTTTGGTTAAAAGCAAATTCAACGAAACTAATGCATATTCAACTTCCTCTGACTGCAGGAAAACCCATTTATTTCTTTCATACGTCTACTCCGTTGCGCAGGAGCGACGAAGCTCGTCCTATCCTTCCGGGGCCGGATGAGCCCGTCCGGTGGTTTCAGTTAGTGGTTCGCTGTTCATCCGCTTCTTTCCTTGGATGCTCTTAATTTGAGGATGGTTTTTATGTTCCGCTCTGATTGCCACCTACACGTATGGACGTTCGGAGGTTTTGTATTTTTATTTTTTTTTATTCCTCTTTCCGAACGCTGCCGGAATGCGCATCCTCAACAAATATAACAGCGGGAATAATAACAACAGCCAACACCACCACTACGCCACAAAAAACAATACCTTTATGCGAACAAAACGTCACAATGCAGCGAGCAGAGCAGCAACTTGTGGAATGCCACATGGTCCGCTGGGAAACCATATTGGTTGAAATAGGATTATTTCTATTTCAACCAGGCTTTGAGTTGTTGTTTTACTCCAGTTTTTTTTATTTCGATGCTGAATGGGAAGTGAAAACTGAATGTGTGAGTCATACCCATCGCTTTCTGTAGTAAAGTAGTGAAAATAAAGTATAAAAACCTCGTAAAAGAAAAAGTGAAAAGTTAACTACGATCCAGCGGAGGAAACTAAACCGACCATCTCCGGCGCCTGGGCGAATGGGTTTTTATGACTTCCACTATCATTACTGGTTCCACCCGTTGTAACGTAAAATACTATTATTGGTCAAACATAAACATAACCATATTTTTCCGCCCAGAGACAATGCATTCGTTTAAACTGCACATGCCCTAAGTGGAAACTTGATGGCGTCAATGAATGGAGTACGTGGGGTGACAGTAAAAGCGTTGATAATGGACTATGGGTTCGGGATGTAGAAAGTGTAAAAGCAAGTGCTGTTTAAATTCAGACAACTTGGTCATTCGCATCTAATTATATCTTCAAAGCGGGATGTTTTGTGTGTTTTTGTTGTTCATGCTAAGAAATCGGTAATATACACCCGAGGAAACAAGAATAGCACCACCCTGTTTTTTTGCCGATATAATTTAAATGTCCATAAAATTCGAGCTTTTTCCAGTATGGAACGTTAGTTCAATCAGTTTTACATGTTTTCAGTGGTATACGATCGTTTTAATTTCGCCTATTAACGTTTACGCCAAATATTTCATTAAATTGGCCTGGAAGTAAAAATAGCACCACTTTGGTTTTTGTTCAGCAATTGAAGATATTCTAACAAAAACTCAGTAAAAATAAACTTGAATGATGTCTTTATTAAGTTTACGAGTATTTGTAGCTAATCCTTTCAATATGCAGAGATTTGTAGGCACAAAATTATTTTTTCTTGGGAATTCAGCTAATTATGCACTCAACATTCACAAATACAACTTGGCATGTAATTGTTGCTTAACTTATTGAAAATTTGAAGACAACCACAATGATCATGATTAGACCAAAGGTTTTCCATGAGATTAGATACAAAGGGTCTGCTGGCCACCCTGAAATCTCCGTTCTTTGTCAGGAAACCAACCTATAGACAGCAAAAACTTGTGAATTCTGCCATTATTCTGCTGCAAAACGCATTCCAAGCCCATCAAACACTCATTTTGGCTAATTAACTTTGTTTCTAGTGTATTCGACTTCATTCTTACTCAGATCCACAGCAAGACAAGCTTTCACCGCAGTGAGGGATCTCCCCATATTCATGGTTTAAAACCATCAATGTGCCGGCACAGTTTAACACCAGTTTTTTTGTTGAGAATCATGCCAAAAGTATTGCGAAACATCTAAAAAACTAAGAATAAATGGTATTTGGTTGAAAAAGAACTTTTTATAAAGCTTCGCTCCAAGAAATATACTTTACAACGAATTCGAACCGATTCAGTTCATGCCGCTGTGTCACGTTGGGCTTACAGAATATTTCTGGCCATTTGTGGTTTCCCCGCTTCACATAATTTACTGCACATACCTTGGTGGCACCTTATGAAGAATTCCACATGATTTAGCGGTACTTTTCTTCCCTATTTCACTACATATTTGTAAATTATTCGCATATCTATCACTATAAGCTGGGTTTCACTCCTACGGTGACGCTTGTGACCGTCGTTACCGGTATTTTTCATGAACCGAATTGCTATGATAAGTAATCAGAAGATTTTTAGACCAGTTTCCATGGAACAGAGAGCTGCATCATGATCAGATTTGACGTTTAGGTCAATTTTGACTTGACGATGTTGTTCTTGACCCATTTCTACTAAATGACTTCAAAAACGTAATAAATCACGACTAATACAACTTAATTACTATAGTTTGAGTTTTATTCTATCTAGTAATACCCCTAAAATCCACTTAAAATTGTAAATTTTTTGAAATTTTTGCAATTGCTGAACAAAAATCAAAGTGGTGCTATTTTTACTTCCAGGCCATTTTAACGAATTATTTGGCGTAAACGTTAATATATCAAACTAATATGATCGTAACCCACTAAAAACTTGTAAAACTGATTGAACTAACATTCCAAACTGGAAAAAGCTCGAATTTTATGGACATTTACATGATATCGGCAAAAAACAGGGTGGTGCTATTCTTGTTTCCTCGGGTGTATGTTGTTTCCACTTTTGCATCGAAACAACTTTTCTGAAAACCATTGGAGCCAATGGGGGCCAATCGCTACGACGGAGAAGAATAAGTGAACGCTTTTGTTATGCATTGAAAATTGTGCTTTTGATTTTATACGCATTCTTAAGCCTTTAAATAAATTAAATGACTTTTCATTTATGCGGCTCGTTTTAACCATCATTTTCGTATGGTAACAGCTGCTTCAGTCGCATTTTTTAACCTCCATTAAATTGCATTTATTATTACCTTGATAAAGAAGCATTAAAAGCAAATATTACTCACGCCCACATACACCGTTAATTCACATGATGCAAGGTCATAAATAAAAATTAAAAAATATTAAAGCTACCAACAGTATCGAGATCATTTAATATGAAATGGGATGGAGTCGTAATCACCTGATGGTCCAAACCATCGAAAAGGGATATTGTAATTTCAATGCTGTTTTATTTTGCAGCACGCAGGAATCGGACAACATAATTACGTTTCACCTTCATTATCTTATTTATCGATGCACATCCAATGAAATCACCTTTACAAAATCTGATAACCTCAAGTTAATGATGATTCGGTGCATTTTTGGTTTCACTAAATTAAAATGGTTACAAAGAGGGAGCAATTCCAAGTTGAGTTTGAGTTTGAAGAATGGAGCGATGGGTTTTATTTTAGCTTGTATAGTAGGATATGTGTGCAGATGGCCAATGACCTTTTAATAAACATTTTAATACATTTTTAAATGTATCCTGATTCCTACATCATTCAATCAGAATTGTGTATTACCGAAATTTACGGGTTTTTTTTAACAATGTTACAAGTCCCATGTTTCGATAAATTTTCGTATGGGTTGACAGCTGCAAATCATCTTAAAGGGATTTTTAGAAGATATTATAATAGTAGCTTGCTTCCTAAACACATTATTGACGGGTGCTTGATCCATCAAAGTTTCTGCTGTCTCCGAGGTCAGCAACGGCTACGTTTGCCGTGTTATCAACTGTAAATCTTAGGATGCGTATATCGATTTACGCTATGCTTTTACCCACCGTCTTCGCTAACTGTTTTATCTGTTTTATCATTGTGTTTCCACAAAGCATGTGCAAAGCGATTGAAACGGTAACGACGAATCTAGCGAAAAAGGAACTGCTTAATTACGGAATGTCCGTCTGCCTGTCGTTAACGTGCAGTGAAATTACGACGAAGATCTTCGACGCCCGTCAACAAAGCGTTAAGTTATTTTTTGTTAATAAACCATTTGTGTTTTTTTTTTTGTAAAATAGAGTTTATTACGTCAGTTTACAATAGTCAGTTTTCAAATAAACACTTAAAACAACACTTTACAAGCAACAAGTAAGGACGTTTATGCCAATCACAGCAGCATTTCCATTGTTTCCAATGATGTGGATTGCATAGTTAGAGAACAAACGTAGATCCGTTTTGCCGGGCCCGCTTAGTATAGGAAAACGCAGATCATGAAATGAAGACGGACACCCTAACGCTTCTCCTCTCAGTCGATGCTGCAGCAGATCCCAGGCCGGAGCGACTATTACTACTATTAAAATGAGAGTTGTGATCCTTCAACATAAATAAAATGATGTTAACATCCAATTTGAACATTTTTTTTATAAAATTGCCCACAAGTGCCTAGTATGTTGTTACACATGAATATAAGAAGGACGAGTTAAAAATGAGTGACTCCATGATCGAATACGAGTACGCACTGCTACAGTGTTAACAAGTCAGTCAAAAAAATTAAACCTTTAAAATAATAAACATTGATTTTTTCATCGTATGAAAACAATGTTTCGTGTAGAATCAATGTGTTGAATTTTGCGTTGAATAGAAGATAACAGCTCTACTTTGTGAAACTACATGATATCAGCACTAATAGCTTTTTGATGATTCCGATGCATTCAACGATGAAATTAGGAGCCCAAAGCAATCGATATTGCACATTCTTTTCATAAACGATCCGCATAACTGGTTGCTTTAGGAACCTGCTAAGATACTATTAACGAGTGGACGGTGGAAACTTTCCGTTTTTTAACGTTCCTTCTTCAGTGCAAAACTGACCAACGATTCGCATAACCATAACTGCAAGATATAAAGCTTAACACGTTGACAGCCATGGCTATCATTTTTGATAGCCAGCTGTCATTAGTTCTAAAAAAATTTTGTCTCATAAATATATGAAAATGCAACATGAAAATTTTAATTATATTAAAAACAAATTCCCTGAAAAGGTTAGTCTTTGCCTATATGTCGAAAATCGAATGTTTAATTAGTTTTATAAACAATTTAAATCGAAAATGATTGTTCTAAAAAAGTGTGCTAAAACTGCTTGGCAGTCAACGTGTTAACACGTTCCGCACCACGTCACCCAAAAATGGGTGACGGCAACAATGCTCATCAGCTCTTTACACTTACATAGTAGTTGACTTATGTAGTAGTAGACTATAAAATTTGCAGAAAAGTATCCTTTGGGAAGCCTAGTTTTTGCTTAGTTTCAGAAAATCGTAGGTTTAATAAATTTTTTGAACTAATTTCGTCAAAAATGATTGTACTAAAAATCAGTACTAAAAATGCTTGGTACGCAACGTGTTAACAGTTCGCTGCGGGGGGTTTTGTATTTGCAATTCTGGCGGCAAGAGATTCCAAGAGTAGAGCTGGTTTCTCCAAGTGCTTTTATATTTTATGGAAGTTATTTGATATCAGAAAATATACTTGGAATATGCAATCAGCTAAATGAAAATTTAATATTCACAAAAACCAATCATGCTGCATAGAAAACCTTATGATATTGATTATTGATTAATGCACCTAATGGCCAAAAGTGCTGGTCCATTGGTCTATATCATCTTGCTCTGCTGATATCGTTCATTTTTATGATCAATAGATCAACTTGCATATTCTGTTATGCTTGCCAATTTTTTTATGCAGCATCAAAATAAAACGCACCTCATTCTCTTGCCGTCAGAAACGATGAAATCTCAAGGTTGGCAATAAAAACACAATCATCCTGAGTTTAATTATCTCGATAATCTACTAAAATGCGTCTGGCATCAAATGAGAGTTGATGGATTTGGCAGATGATTGGATGGATTAGTTCGGGTCCATCAAATACTCAATAACTACCCCTTATTTATCTAAACTTTTTGACACACTCGTGAGGTTACTATGATGAAGTTGGCTGCGCAGAACTACCACTACGTTGATAGCTACAGTGTAGGTTTTCTATAGGGAATACTCTCTTTGCTGGTGTAAGGACGATCAGCCACTGGGTGACTTTCGTTTCCAAGATCTTTATTTTATACCATTTCAGTTTCATTACAATTGGTTAGTTGACATCATTTCGTTTCCTGATTGGTTAGTTCTGTTTTGCTACTCTTGCATTTCGGATGCATTGGTTTATATTTATCTTTCTGACTTGGTGGTCCAGTTTCTCAACTGTTTATCAATTGGATTTGGTTTTCCTATCTTGCCCTAAAGAATGTGTTGTTACTTTGTCGTTCGGTTATGCGCTCGATTTCGGCGCGAAGTACTTTTTGCATAAACTCTATGTTATTGTTTATTAAACGCGTGAAGCGTTCCGGGCGATCCACAACTTCCGTTCTTTCGTCGAACAGGTTTTTGCATGTTTTCGCGCGCCTCGCTTGTGGCTTTCGTTTCTGCGGTAAGTTGTGTTATTGTTATGTTTTTTCGCGGGCTGTGCCTTAACGCGTTGCAGTACGCTTACGGCTTGCGCAGTTTTTGCTTCGATACGTTGACAGGAATTTGCTTACGTTAAGTTTCTTGACTTCCTGAATGAATTTGGATCGCGAGTGATTGAATTGACAAAGTGTGATACAAAGTGTGACAGGTTTGAATCGGAATGGTTTCTGTGAGTTTTTGTGACATTGTACTAATTTTTAAGCTGTATAGCATAAGCATGCTACAACAGACCTTTTACGCTAGTTTTACGAGGTTCAATGGATTGGAAAAATGTTATTCGTTATCAACCAATTTTTGGTAGGCAAGACAGTGCCACTCAAAGATTTAAGTTTTGCTTCAGTATCGGATGTATCGAAATAATAAATTTGTCTTTTGCAATACAGGCTTCACAGATGATTCAATAGATTAAAAGTTTGCTGAATCATAAGAGAAAAAGGTTTACTCACTATTTTTACCGGTCATTGTGCTACTAAATTGAAGCTCGTTGTTTTCTACGCTTTTTTTCAAATTTCACGTGTACAATTAGTAAAGTGTTCTTGTCTTCATTTTCCATTACTTCTCGATTGATGTAAAATTCATCTTAGCCCGGAAAACAGCCTCCACTTTTTCATAATTTTAACTTTCATAAGTTTAGCGTTACTTTAAAGATTTTAGGGTTTGCTACGTAACAAGAATGGTAGTGAATAAAAAAACCACTCAACGCATGTTCAAAAGTCTGTTTCCAGCCAGTTCATAGACATGTGGATGAACTTCCACCAGCATAAGTTCTCTGGATTTTTCATTCCGATGAAAACTGGATTCATCCCAGAAGCTAGAACCGAAGTTTCAATCGACTGATTATGGATACGTGACGAAATTTTCTCATTTCCTCTACTTTGGCATTCATGTCATTTTTCATTCGTTCTTCCGGCCTAGCGTGGATATGAAAGCAAATCTTCGCCACTTCATCTTCGTCACTTTGCATCGCTACCTGCGAACGGTTGCTGGCAGGTAGGTATCATGCCAAACATCAGCTTCTAGAGCTTTATTCCATTCTGGGAGTAAAAATCAACCATGTATTTTATGAATATTTGTTCACAACTACTGAAGATTTTGCTTGTCAGTTTGCGAAAGAACACTTTTCGTTTTGTAAGATTTTAAATTTGACAAGAATTCATAAACATTTAGATGATGAAGATGTATTATGGTAGTTTTTATTTTGCATAATACAAATAAAACAGTCAACTATTGTTAATAAAAATCATAATAGTAATTGTATCAATTATCAAGATGACTTGTCGTTAGCTGCTATCGTTTAATTATATGTTCTTGATACATTACCGTGCATGATGCAACCTGCAAGGAGAGTTTCGTTGAATATTGTGCCTATTTAGCTCCGTCGGTACAAGATAGACTCAAATGTGCGATTTCAAAGCAAAAGCAGAATAAATTTTTCGAACAAGTTTTTCGTTATTAGAAGAAATGCCGATAAATTGAATAAATTTGGGGATAAACTTCATAGCTTCAACTCCATTTGAATTTTTTCCGAATTCCGATAGCTCAAAAACCTTTCTTGCTGCCTTGTTCCGATTCGCCCAAAAACATTGTAATGCTCAGAATCAACAACATTACCTTGGGACCTAAGCGACAGGCTTTTGCATATTTTTTAAAGGCAAAATCTTTGAATATTCAAATATAATTCATCTTTTGGCTCAGTCTATAGGTCCCGGCAGTAGAGTAAAGCAGTGAAGCTATCGCTACTGCTTCAACGAAATGTCAATTCGCATTTGGGTGCTACGGAAAGTAATTCCATTACGTTTTGCCGCTGGTTTCTAAGAAGGATTAAGCTGAGTTCAAAGTCACGTCGACCAAAAAGTTTTCGTTTTTTTTTTCGATTCCAAACAAAAGCTCCCGATTCATTTCAGGCTCCTTATCCGATGAATGAAACATCTTAAGATAGTCTGACTGCGCTGGTACAGGATGAGTTAAAATCTTAGCTATGGAGAACATATACGACATGTTTTGCATTGGCAGCTCGTAAAAACTCGTGGAAGGATCTGGACGGACCAGACAGGGATTTAGATCAAAAGTTTGATGAAATAAATGCTAATTAAGCATGCATTCCTGCTAGGTCTTTAAAGTGTTAATGATCAATGAGTGATTTAAAATTCAAGTAACATTGATATACTCAAGGTTTGGAAAATATTTTATTGTTTATTAAATACAACACACGATTCATTGTATAGCTCTTTTTCTTTTTTTCAGTTTAAGGAGTATTTTTCTTTTCACTCTATCGTATCCGTAGAATCTGGGCTGAAACGGTTTTACATCCGTTAAAGGGAGTCTTAGAAAAAAGTCAGTTACAAAAACCAGTCTATCACACAAAAACACTGACCTACCCAGCGGAATGTAACGTGGACGACACTCTGGAAAGGAAAAAATGAACATGCATGAGTGCATTTCAAAACCTCAAAATAGCGGCACAATATATGACCGTTCAGAGTAAGTCGATCCCCGCGGGGCGAAAAGAAAAACTTTTGCTACCATCGCCTCGTTCGTAACCTCACGCTTAAAATAAAACCACAAACCCACTTTTGTTCCGATGGATCCCTCCGACCAACCAAGTGTCCTATGTCAGACAGATTGCAGTTTTGAACCATCCAACAACTTTGCATCCACATCCACGCCACGGAGGAGTGCCCTGTGGGACTTTTCTGCCCAAGGCGATGTGATGTGTGCAGTTTTGTTTATTTGACTTTTTTTGGTTTTCTACTTTTCTCGCCAACCGGAACCGAAAAGAGAACACCACCAACAAAGTGGAATTTATGCAAGTAATTTCGTGAACAAAGGCAATAAAATATTTGCACAATGAAAACGATGTACAGCGTTTACCTGCTCTGCTATCTGTCGTCCCCTTTTTTCCAAGTGGCAGAATTCTCAATACGAACAAACTTTTCCTGCAACAAGCCCATATTTTCATTCTAGCACATTGAGAAAGATCTCGTATGCTTCATGGATATGATTTTTTTTACAAATGCTTTCCGGCTAGAGAATAGGCATAAAAATTTGTATGATAGCAGTGGAAAACTTTTGTATCTTTCTTTTTTGGACTGTTAGTTTGCCGCTTCACGGGTTTTTTGTGATAAAAATAATATCTTCAGAGAGAAAAGCAAATGGCTTGTAAAATGCAAATTTCGGTGGTGTGCAAACATTTGGTTTAAATTTTTGTGTTAACCTAGCAAGTATATGCACTCAACAGGTGTATAAACATAACACGAGTACCACAAATGTTTCACTACCTTGTAAAAGTTTATGCAATGTAACCACTAAGGTTCAACGTTATCCTTTGGCCAGTATAACGATGTTCGTAAGCACAAAAATATTTGTATCCGCAAACAGAGGGGATACGCATTTAGTGTTCTGTCTATTTACCAGTACGTACTTCAACCAATAACAGGACGAATTCCTGCCTCCTTTCGCCCCTCCTCGTTTCCTCACAACAATTGATTGTACAAAGTGGTTCTGACACGCTACACCTGATTTCAACGAGCAAGTGCAAAGAAATGGCAATTTAATACATCCGATATCAAATTGTCGATCAAGAGCGCAGCACTTCACAATGAAAGGTTAGCACTCTTTGTGTCGTTCGGCGGACTTTTTACGCCAGGAATCAACCATCCACCGATGCGCAAATAAAGAATTGGCCACACAAAAAATTCCATGAGAAAGGCTGGCATTTCAATTTTATTAAATTTTGCTTGTAAATTCCAAAGGACGATTTTTCACAAAAATTCGGATACATTATGGCTGAATATGTTTCTGAAATGTAGTGACATTCGATATTTCTCATATACATATTTGACTGATAGCGAAAGTACATTACAGACAAGGAATACAAAACTTATAAATCGTGTACTAAATCTCTAGTAGAGGTAATGTCTTTATTCCTCATGTCTTTATTGCCGATATGCTCAAGTTCATCGGCAGTCCAGATAACGTACAAAATAATTTAGAGGTTTCTACCGGAAAAAAAATCTAGCACTGACACCAAAGTGCACTGAAACGCATCGTACGCTGCACGACAGAATCGGAATCTGGTGACAATCGTGATTGCAAATGGCATAAGAGTTGCGTAACGTGTGAAATGTTAGTGAATAGTAGAGCCGGAAATGGGTACAGTACTACTCGAAGCAGTATCTCATTCGGGCTGCGTGTGACCAAATCGGCATTGGTACGCCCACATCTCCACATCCCACGCTTGCCAGGTCTGTACGATGTGCACCGAAAGAAATGAGAATGGTGAAGCAAATCGTAGCTCAGCAATCAATCACGTTTTCGAGGCATTAATTATTGGCCGGAAATGTTTAGAAATCAATTTGCGAAAAAGACACCATGTATCAAATGCGAGTTAGTTGGAGGCTCACATCATTCGAGAGGGATCACCTTCCACGTTCTGCTTGGTGGTAAGCTGATGGAAGGATGGAATGCAGGTTTTGTGTAGTATGAATTGAACAAAAGTTTATCTCAATTCTTTTATTAATGCATAAGGAATTAAAATAACAATCTTTTAATGGAATGAAAAAAGCTTTTTAAAGAAGCTAAAAATTCTTGCTGGATAATTCGCTGTAATAATTTATTAATATTGTTAAGTATTATTTTACGTTGATATATTGAACTAATTTTTTGAATCTACATATTCTTGGATGGGTCGCTATTGCAAACGTCAAAAGCTTTCTCTCGTGACTGGTCTTTTTTATTTGTTAAGGGATTTTGCAAAATAATCTCTGTGTTGAAATTAGTGTTTTGCTCAAGGTAACCCCAATTGTCTATTTTTATTCAACTGAGAGAGGATGATCGTTTCGAACACAAAAAATTAGAGTAACATTGTAGGAGGTAGATGAATCAAAATACGCTCATAAGAACACAACATACCCAGTGAAATCAAACTAGTGTCAGTTGCGATTGCCATAGCGATGGGAAAAGCATTTCCACCGGTTAAATTAAATTAACCATTGTTTCCCAAACGCCAAACAGTCGATGGCAAACCACATGCAACCCGCAGCATTAGTCACGCATGCAGAAAGTTACGGCTCGGTCCGCTCCGTACTGTGCCCCGCTTAATCACCAACAATATTCTGCATCAACTCGATGGGTCGATGGATAGTATTTCCTGCTTCCGTAATACACATTTGCGTAATGATCAGGCAGGCGGAAGTGCAAATGAGACCGAAATTGTGTGATTGAAAATCACTGCAGCGGAATCGGGCTGTAATACTCCTGTGTCCGGGTGCAGTAATGCAGTATCGATTTGATTGCACACCTGACGTAATTGCATTTCTCGCCTGCCGATGTTAATTACGGCGTATAAAATTGAAGCGATTTCAAGCACGGGAGGGAAAAAAATTAGGCAAACAATGTGTACGCCGGACGGATGTAACCGGAAAAAACATTACAATCTATCGAGCACGCATTTTAGGAAACAACGAAAAAGATAAAAAATTAAAATCAAAGTTAGGACAGTTTGCTGCACATGCAATACATAGAAGACACATGCATGCCGAACACATGACATCACGTCCTGCTGAGAGAAAATGCATCAGGTTTCATAAATATTGATATGCTGGTGTGAAAAATATTTTTCTTCCATCATGCGACCATCTTCCATTCCAGAAGCAATGGCAATGACATCATTCGATGGCAGCAGTTCAATCAGCTCGGAGCGAATTGATGTATGCTGGTAGGAAAATCCGCAGTCGTACCACCCCCGTTTCTTACTTTTCTTTGCAAAGAAAAAGAAACAACCTTCATCGACGGAATACCGAAAGCAAATCGAAGAATAATTGTTACTTGCTATGTATATGCTCATGGCCTCGTTGCACCAACAAGTGATGTGAAACATTATTTACTCTGTTACTTGATGTGAGCACGATTTTGATGTGGAAATCCAATTTGTATGATAATATAGGGAAAAATAAAACAGCCCATGAGAGCAACGTAGCTTGGATGCATCCATTTCATTCAACATCAGTGACAATTGCCTGGAAGAATGTGGTGTGTCTAAACGAAACCGACAGCTGGCCTTCCCGGGAATGGCAGGTCAAGTTCATCATGGGAATTATAAATCAAACCATACGTACATTTTACAGAAACTCGGTAAAAATGCTCTATTGCTATATTTCTTTCTTTTCGACGACAATGACGACAATTAAAATATATGGCAGATACTTTAAACCTCTAGATTGTCTCTATTAATCATCAGAAAACTCTCTAAATCCAACTTTCTGCATATCGGACGCTACGCTGAATATTGCGCCAGCTGAAACGAATGGATGGGCACGGACTAAACCCAAACAAAAAACACAAGTGTGAAGATGGTTGGCATCGCCGAAGGGACAAGGAATCTATCAAAGTCCTTCGGAGTTTTTCCTCCCCGGCTGGTTTTGAGTGATAGGCTGATTTGTTGACACGCCGGATTTGCATTCTGGTTCTGCCGGCATAATGCCTGACAAGGGTTGCCTTTGTGTTTGGTCAGCCTGCTTGTTGCCGCTAGTCGGGGTAAGGCAGATAAAGACCATGTTGCTCTTTGCCCAGGGGTTGTTTTGGGATGTCGGACTGCACACAATGGAGTGTTTGTGAAGAAGATTACGTTGGGAATGTTTCTCGTTGTTCGCGGGTAAAATACGGAGGTGGTTTTGTTTATTAAAATATTTCATGCATTGGCTCATATCTACTACAACCGGACACTCGGCGGATTTGGATTATGGCTTACAGCGCGATTCGCCACTGATAAGCTAGGACCAATTTTGATATGAACATTTGTTTCCCTGCTAGTGTTGTGAGGTGTGGGAAATCTTCATGATTTCAATGAGCTAAAATATCTCTGCTTGTTCAGACGAAAGGATGTTATCGTTTGTTCTGACTAAATGATTGTCGAATAGCTTCCACTGTCCTTTTACCAAGTCTATACTATGCCATAAAATTGTTGTACGACATTTACATACAGATCTGCTTTAAGTCAAACCGGAAAAGCTGTGACACTCATCGAGCAAAATGAAATTGTGGCGTCCAGAATCGCTTATGCCATATGGTAAGCTCAGGTAAATGGTGCTGAATTTTTTTTTTGAATTGATTATCATATTTTTTCATTAATTGAAAACGATTACTGCTGGCGTTTGGTCGCCTAGCAGTTTTTCCACCGTTCATGCCCAGCCGCGTGTCAATCAATCGGTGGCATACTCATGAAGATGATTGTAACCCTCGATGATTTAATACAGCTGCCATGGCTTCCAAACAGCTCTTTTTAATGAGACATTATGCACTACCGGGTGTTTTCGCTACGATTTCACTGCGAGCTTTAAAACATTACTGTACCCATTTTTGTATTGAACTGTTTGTTTTCTGTAAAAATGAGTATTATAATAGACATTTACTGAAAGCATTCAAAATTCACCATTGATTATCCTGTTTTTTTCTGAATTTTTTCAGAGATAAACCAGTAAGAAATATCATTTTTTGTAGTTTTGTAAGATTCGTACAGGGTTTTACAACTTAAGGTTCTTGAATTCAATTCTTTACAGACACCTCTTAAACCATAACAAGTAAGGTAAGGTGAGGCAATATGCACCCCTTAAGTGAAACCAATTTGTCTCTCGCAGTACATGTAAGAAAATCATCCGAAATCAGCACACTTCGATTCCTTAACATCTTTTCTGTTGACTAAAATTATCAAAAATAACATCAAAACCTCGCATTTTTATTTATAAAAGGTTTTTGAAGACCCTTTTTTTCTACACGTCATTGACATTTGTGGGGCAATTTGGCCCGAACGGTGGGGTAGAATGCACCGGGACGTAAATATGGGGTAAAACGACCCAAATTGATACCGCATTGGTTGGAATATGGTGGAGTGGTATTCGAAAGACAGTCAGGGTATAAGATCTTTGCTGATTTCCGAACAATTATTGAAAATTTTTACCGATCTGTACATGGCTTTTTCTTCACACCGCCTTGGGCTAGCCTTTATATTTACATAAAAAATGCGTTGATTATGAAGGTAACATGCGTTAAACTTTGGCTTACTCTTGTTTTGGTGCATTATGCCTCTTTGTTTACATTTTAAACGTAATGGCATTTTACTTCACCGAAGGGGGTGCGTATTGCTCATCTTCAGCAGCCACCGCCAGGCGATGATAGGAAGATTACGCACCGGGGACCAGGTAATTCAATCGACGGAGTCGCTCAAGTATCTGGGCGTTGAGCTGAGCCGGAAACAGTACCACGTGGGACATCTGGAGCAGATTTGCAAGAAGGCGTATCGAACAACCAACGTCTTGACTGCGCTGATGCCTAACGTTGGCGGACCGCGGAGCAGTACCGTCAACGGAATCATCCGGTACGCCGCCCCAACGTGGGCGCCAAAGCTGCTCGGCGTGAAGGTGCAGCGAAATCGCCTGAGACGCGTCCACCGGGTGGCGGCACTACAGGTGGCCAGCGCATTATGCACGGTGGGCTACGACGCAGCATGTGTCATCGCGGGTACCGTACCGGTCGCGCTGCTCCTGGAGGAGGATATTCGATGCTGGGAGAGCCGGGCGGTGCCGGGGCTGGCGATGTCCGTAATAAGGAAGGAGGAACGGGAAGAGACCATGCGCAGGTGGCAACTACAATGGTCCACGGAAGCAACGTCCGGAGTGAAAACGAGGCGACTGATTCCGGATATTTCGACGTGGCTCGGTCGCAAGCACGGAGTGACGGACTTCTTCCGTCAGACGATGCAGCGATCCTGCCGGGAGCTTGTTAGCCCGGAAAATCTGACGCAGTCTGGAGCAGTCTTTCCACGAAAGGTCCCCAGGGAACGGGATATCGGCCGGGGAGGTTTTAGTGCGGTCGCGAGAGGGGAAACCAGGTGTAGAGGTAGACCCCGAGCCCGCAATCCCGCAGTACCCAGTAGGCATGGCCGCCAGGGCCAGTTGGGCCGAGGCCAACCAGCTGGGTGCCTTTTGAAGATTTTAGCCGGAACCCCGTTAAAAAAAGGGGGGGGGAGGGGGGGAAGGGGTGCGTATTGCCCCCTACTGAGAAGAGTTCAAATTTTGTCTTTTATTAAAAAAGGAAGGATTTTCGACAAAAATTCTCTCCTCTTCTTATGTGGCTCAACATCCCCAAGTGGGACAAGGCCTCTCTCCGTAGAGTGTTACTGTGACCGAAAGACGGTAATATCATAGACCGGTGGTCAGCCGTTCGTAATACCGGGGGTGGCTAGACTCGGGATTCGATCCCACACCTACGGCGTGGTGTTTTCTTGCGCTACCACTGCGCCATGGGCACCCCCAAAAATTCTCTCCAGTATTCTCTAAATTAAGTATTCAGGTATTTTATGAATGCCTGTTCGGATGCAATATTACATTTGTACACTTATAATTCCTTAAATTAAGGTAGCGAAATCTTACATGGATTTCGACTCAATTTGTTTTATTACGTTTTTTCTGTTACTTTTTAATGTAGAGCCGTGAAATTTATTGTTTGAGGCCATAACTCAGCTAAAATCATATCGGTGCATATTACCCCACCGGTGCATATTGCCACATTTTCCCCTAATTGACGTCTAGCAAAGGAATTCCAATCGTTACAGAAGTAATGTACAAGCAGTTTTAATAACAGAGGCCAGCAACAATGCGATGATGTCAGCTTTGCAAGCATCAGTATGTTCATCACTTCTTACTACCTTCTTTTATTTTAGTTGCTCAAACCTAGAACTATTTTCCCGAAAGTTCAAAATTTATTACAGTTTGGAAAAAAGAAAATATTTCCAGGAAGAAAACGCCCTGGACGTTTGTTGAAAGATATTGCTTCTGTGTCATCATCGCGTTGGTAAACTGTATGAAGCAGTGTCCCTTTGTGGCGAAGAACAGAGGACGTGCCGGCAGTCGTATGTTGTAGTATTGCGAAATACTAAAGGTTTTCAAAAGACGTTCCAATGTAATTGCGTTGAGCGCCGGTTTAATGGTCTTACGAGTATAGAAAACTAAATTCGGTTTAGTTTTTCCTTCGCCCCTCACATGCAGACGCTGATGTACTGAAATGAATGCAGAAATCCTTAGACGATCGCTTGGGTGTGAACACTCTGCCAAATGAGGGGTGGAAGCACAATGCGGTGGACGAATAATTAGACGTCATGGTGGACTCGGAAGACTTCTTTTTGCCTTTGGTATGCTTGCACAGCTGCAACAGGAACCAGACGTGTAGGCGACCAAACCGATGCTGCATGCGGCTTCCACCAGGCCTTCAAAGAGCAACCTCAGCAGAAGCAGCATAACGTTCAACAAGTGCAATTCCGGTGCTGACTCCGCACTGCGCCGCCGAAGCCGACCAACGTTTTCGATCGTCTAGGAAAACAGATGGAGCTTCCGGTTCGGGTTCTTTGTCGTATGAAGGGACATCCGGGTACAGCGACAATGCTGCTCCGTGTTCCAACAATTGACACATAGTGGTACTATGCTAATTTTTAAATATTTTTTCATGGATGCTGTTCTTAGTTCATAAATTTCCTCTCGTGATAAACAGTTTTGCTCTAAAGATGTGCAGAAAGAAAGTCTTTTGGCAACATTATCTATAAGTAAGCATTTTTAAAATTACTATCTTTCTACCCAAGGCTTTATTTAGCTGGTTGAAATGCAATATTCGGTAAAATCCCAAATAAAGCCCCCCCGGCAAAAATCACTGTCGTGGCTACACCATTTGTGAGCGGATGTACCTGAAAGTATGCAATAGGTGATATACATGAATTTACCGGTATCGGTATCGTTTAAATACCACCGTTGGAATTTGATGCTGTTAAATAAAAGACTTTGGTTACACTTCACAGAATGGACAACATGAACTCCCTGATGCATTATTTGCATGAGTTTATGAAAATTTGGCTACGCAATCAACCTAGAGGTGCGGTATGAGGGGGGCCCGTGGGCCCCCCTTATTTCACAAATTTATAACAAACTCCCTTTTCCGGTAGACCTAGCGCAGTCCGCTCGCTACGCTCGCTGCGGGCGCGCCGCTGTTACAAACTCATTTTTCAGTCAAACTCATTGGATTATACTGTCTATCTTGAATAGTTAAATCCTTTAAATCTTAAACTTTTCTACTTCTAACGGTACTTGAACGGTTCAAAAATTCAAACTGAATTCATGTACCACCCGTTGCATACCTTCAAGGCGCAACTGCGGAAAAATATGTTGACGATGCAACGAGGAGGGGGCTTCATTTGGGATTTTACCCAATATTCAAACAGCGAATGTTAAAGTTATTCACCACAGGTTGCGTTATATATTATTTTACAACACCAATAATAAGTGCAATTAGGCATATTAAAAAAAAAAAACAAATTAATCCGATTATGCAAAACAAGCTGGTAGACAGAATACTCTTGGAGTCCAATAAACTTTTTCAATTATTCCTGACCGTCCATGTTTCAGAGTCATGGGTTGTTTTTTCCTGTTTTTCACACCCTGCTAACGTATGCATTAAAAAAAATAGACAAATTTTCATCGACGATAAGAAAAAAGTTAACGAAGCTAATTGAATGAAGTAAATTTTATTGTAAAGTTACATCACTTAAGTACTTTAAAAAAATATTTTGACGGCCAGTAAGGCGGCCATACGGAACTTGGTCGAAACTTTAGCCATAGCCGACAAAACCAATCGTGTAAGGATGTTTTTCAGTAGTTGTGTGGCCTACATGACCACCTGCTGCTCCACTTGGGTTTTAAATTGTTGGAATAGATCCTACGTTTAAGATTTATCAAGGTTTTATCAGTTGGAAGTGGTTGAGGGACATAGATAGGGTTATAAGTGCTGGAATCGATTATGATATTGACCGAATTTTGTGATTTTCCGAGCACATGTCTTACAGGAGCTTCGAGCCGGTTTGTTTAAGTGACTGGCCTTGATCGCGTCATCTGTACAACAATCTCCATCTTTTCTAAGTTTTTCTTAACTATTTGGCCGGTTGAAGCGACATTTTGATCCAAAAACGGAATGATTAGGCCATTTTTCGTTATGCCTGTCGTAACGGCCTCTATTGTCATTTGGGGTCTCGCAGCACTGTCAGTGGCCGGACCAAGGCTTCCAAATGATTTTTCAACCTGTCTCCATAAGTGACAAAATAGTTAAAAATTCATATCAGCTGAATTCGGTGGACAAGAAATATCTAACAAAATCAAACAAGTTCGTTCCGCTATAATGCTAAAATTTTTTACACGTTATCAAACGAAGACGGTTTGCTGTTTTGGCCACGGCGGGTTCAATTTTAATGATAAAGTTGTTAAACTTGGTTGGAATAAAAAAGAAATGCTACTCTTTATAATACTTTCAACAGAAATTTTCTATCGTTTTCTGTTTTTGCAGGAAAAATCGTCAAAATTTGTCTATTTTTTTTAATGCATACGTTATTTGAACCAGCAAACCTTCTGAGCCATATTAGCGAGACAATAACAAAGTACTTAGATGAGATTAAAATGTTTTTCTCGCTCATATTTGTTTATTAACGGGAAATGTGTTTCATTGCTCGCTTCTTACAGCAGTACAAACAACTTAAAGTGTGAATTTCATCAATAATATCCTAGCACAAAGAAAAAGAGAAAAAATCTGCTTCTTTCGAAGATAGTATTTTTCCTTTGCTATGGTTGAAAGGCTGTACATATCGTACCAGCAAGATTGGTTGGTATGTCACTTCATCATGGTTGTTGAAATGTGAGAAGAGCCATACAGGATATCTTATGTCTCTGGCTCGAAGCCAAGGTTCTATTTAGCGAAAGGCTTTTCCTGTCACCATCAATATTATGACAAAAAAAACTCGCACTGTGGAACGATTCTTCATATTTCAGACTGCTTTTTTCTAACAAACCAGAAATTTCAACGAGATCACCAGTGTAGTGTTAGTTGGCAGATAGCTATTAAGTTCTACTGTCTATGGTTTTCCTGTAAAAATTGCTAAAGTTTCAATTAAAATTAAAAAACAAATGCAGTGATCTATTTGGTTTTTTTACATGCTCGTGGCGTTTAGTGATTACTTACCATTAAAATGGGGCAACATGACGATAATATTAGGATTTTGAAATTGAAATTTTTAAACCAAGATTAGTAATGCAAACGATAAGTTAAGAATTCTATTTATTTTATATGGTTTCAAAACTCCCTGTTGTTTTGAAGTGTTTTGAAGAAGTGAATTCTGCTGAAAAATTATGATCTGTCCTAGAGAAAAATCTTGAATGTATCGGAGCCTATTACAGGTGGTTAGATAACACAATGCATATAACAATGTTGCAACTGATTTTTTCAGAAAATTACCGTTATGAAAGGCGACAGGGGCCTGCTGTGTGAAGCTAAACCACTTAGTAATATCAAGTGAGAACCCATCAGAGGAATTCCCGGCTGGACCATGTGACCCAGATGCCCGGAATCATATTAAACGCTTCGCCACGTAGCAGTAGCCGCCGGTGCATCACTGAAACTACAATGGCGGTGGCGATTCAAGCTACAACGGCTATTTCTGCTAAGTCACGCCCCAATTTCAGAAATAGACACGTAGTTAGAATCCGTGAAGTAAGTGCATGGTACAACCGGAACGGACCAATACAAGGCGTGTTTCAGCTCCTTATAAATGGCGATTGGAACAGTAAAATCAGAAACCTAGCAAAGCCAGCATGAATGGTTTAGTACACGTTTTGTTGTCATACAGTGTTCGGAAAATCGTGAGCAAGTTTAACAGAGAAGAATAAAAAAAAGGATTTAATATTTCAGCAAAGTAATACGTGATTGTTGAGAATCGTTTCGAAAAAAATGTACTGATTTTAGCACACTTCTCTTAGCCGTAAGGGACAAAGGAGCAAGTGTATGAAATAGTGTTGAAATAATACCCCAACTTACATAAACTTGATTTTTTTCTTATACTTGGGAAAATATCTTAGGATTAAATATGTTGTATTAATTTTTTGGTTTTCGTAATAATTCATTTATTAAAATTTTTTAGTAACAAGCTATTAAACACGAAATCACAAAAACCGTGCGATTTGTTTCATTGGTTGATTGCATAAGGTAATGTGTGGCAAAATCCCTTCTTCAGCAGAAAACGTTAGTTTCTCGCAGACCATCAAAAGAAAATTCCCCGAATTTCATCACATCGGTTTTGTTGCGATGTAGTTTACATCATATATTTACGAATGGAATATCTAAAACTCATAATTTGCGAGTTGCGGATGCAGAATACGTGCATCGCATTTCGTTGGGACAAAATCTTACTCAATAAGTACGGATTTCGTACTTTCCGTACTTTCCGTAAGAACGAAAATCTTGCATGTGTTGCGCAATATTTACAGCTGTACATTTTTTAATGCATAATCCATGCAAATTGTCCCCAAGTGAGGATATATCGATCGGCAAAACGGCAGTTGTAACGTAACATGTAGATTTTTAACACTTATTATTGCATAAACTATCGTAGGGTAATGTTATATGTTTTCAGCAATGATGAGCCGAAATTTGTTTTCTCTGTTAAATATCCTATTATTAAAAATAATCAAAAAACATTCCAATGAATATATTCTACTACTTCATTATTATTAAATGGCTTAATTCAGCTTGAAAAGTGACGGTGTATTTTACTCCATTGGGCCATCATGTCATACTTTCCCCTACTAAAAACAAACAAAGTTCAGCAGGCATATTCACATGCAGGAAGAACCTGCACTGTTTTGCCTCTTCAAGTCAGGGCATCCATTTAAATCGTAACTGGGCAAACCATTAGATAAAGTCCATGTCCGTTCCCATTTTTATCGTGAAGCTACGCTAGAAATTTCTTCACAGACTTCACGGCTTTATTTTCAGTTTAGTTTTGATAATTGTTCACATACCAACTACATGTTTAAAGCTTCAAAAAGAATCCAAATTCAAAGATTTTTTTTATATTGTCTTTTTCTGGCAAGGATTTTTGGCAACTCTACACAACACTGCAAAAATCAGTTTGCTTGCAAAAACACTAAAATTCTCGGTCTGACTAAAAATTTGCAATATAAAAAAAGAGATTCTGGAAACTTCGTGTTATGCCAACGAGGAAAGAACTCACCATGGTAGCAAGATAATGAGAAGAACAACGAAATTATTTCAGCCCCGCAATTAGGGCGGTGAAGGGGATAAATTTATGGAGCCATTAAGAAAGTGATAAGCACCATACATACCAGTCTGCAATGACAGTGTTGCAGTATGCACTGGAATAATAGCGATTTATGGAAGTTTTATACTTAGTTTTGTTGTGTTGTTTAGATATAATCCTCAACTCCAATCAAAAGACGAATCGTTGTAACCTTTCATAAGATTTGTGACATATTTAAACGTTAAATAGCTTTTTTTTATTTTTGAGTTTTAAGAGCACGTAAATTTGGTCTCATCAATGGGCTCATGGAACGTACGCACTCTGTATAGAACCGGAGCCTTGACACAACTGGATGACGAACTAGCCAAGCTTAAAATGGACCTCGTCGCACTACAAAAGATACGCTGGCTAGGGAGTGGTGTGCAGAGCAGGCGTGGCAGCAGCTACGACACCTTAAGGCAAATTTGGTATCAAAAACATATCGTGACATATCCATATGACTTGTAAAACATAAAAAGGACAAAGAAATACAACTTAAGCTTGCCATACTTAAACTTGCTACGCACATTTTCAATCGCGTGCACTTAAAAAGCAGGGATTCCGTTCTGCACCATTAAGCAGAAATATAATTTTCCAACCGTTAACAAGTTAGGAACGACGCTCGTGTACCAACCAGATCCCTAACATCTCCTCGGCTACTATTGCAATCAAATAAGTTGAAAGAGAAATTCTCTGTCGTATTATTTGTTTTCTTTTATGAACGATTTATAATACTGTTAACTTTATTGCTTCCAGCTGTTCAGATGTAAATGTAAAAGAAGATGTTCGTTAAAGTTTATAGATTTTCGACAAAATTCCAGCATTCCTGCACGAAGATCTTTGTACGAATCTTTATCGATCGAATATGGTTTGTAAGAAGAAAGGTTGATGCAGCATAGCATGGTTTTGATATTTTGTTTATTGTATCGTTGGTGGTTTATTCTATCATTCTGAAATACTTTCTAGCGAATGGATGAACCCTATCCGTAGCGAAGACGCGCGTGTTGATCATTTTCCCATTTGAAAGCAGTATTCATGTTTTATTCAACGTTCGATGGCGTTTTCTCTTTCAACCAGCCATGTTTTATATTTCTCTTTTTCGAAATTCTGCATTCGCTAGAGACGCCCGCCTGCAGCAACAAGTCGCTGCTATATCGTGCTCACTGCGGTAAACCGTCCTGATTGAGCACGAATGTAAAGGACAGCAGACGGGTGAATCAACGAACAGGTACTAAGGGAACCGATTTGGAGGCTTTTGGATCATAAATCAGGATCAGTGTGCATCGGCAGCCCGAGAAACTTTCCGGTACATTCTTCGGGTTCCCGGCAAGGCCCTAGGACAAACCTCCCGCTGGTAAGCCAAAGCTGAGTCTCTCGAGACTCTTTCCGGTTCCAAGAGCTCGTCTTCATTTTAAGGGTGTCCACTGGGAAGTAGGTTACCACACTGGCACGAATGTTCCATACATATTCATTCATTCTCGTTGTTTCCTGAGGAAAAATTTTCACTCATCTTTTTTCAACAATTTTTATGGCAAGACCATTATTATCTCCCGGAGTGGAGTAACCATCGCAGAATAGCTTTTCCGAGTTTTCAGTTTGATGGTTAGATTCGGTTACACTTTCCACCCGCCTCCATTCTCAAAACCAAACCTTCAATTCATCCCCAGATTGCACTGCAGAAGGCTTGGTTAACACTATAGCATTCCTTTTGCGCTACAAGATCGCCCTCTGGGTTGAGTTGTTCATGGATGTTTAAAGTTTCATTGGAAAAAAATAGAATTATGCCTTTGTGAGTCGACGAATCTTAAAGCAGCATAGGAAATGGAAAATAAAACTGCGCACCGTGGCCATCTTTTATGTGGACACGCATTCCTCGCCTACCCGGAAGACCCATGGTGCCAGAGTCTTTTTCGTTAGATAGTACTCCTCGTGCTAACGAACCACATGTCGGCCAGCTACCAGAGAACCCTTTTCCAGCTGGTATGCCGGAAGTTTTATCATATCTTGCCCCGTTTTCTCTCCTCTTAAAATATTATTATGGTGCATAAACATGACCATATTTTCCACTAAGGGTGACAGTTTTCTCTACCGTTTGGCCGATTCTTACCTCTCTGGAGAAATAACTTGCAGGTGGATGTGGAATGTGGTGAAAAGAAAAAATAGTATCGGTAAATAAGGGTTCGTTTTGAACATTTTACGAGTTAATCTAAATGAATGTCAAATTCTCTTGAAAATTGTGGTTGAAAAAAAAAAAACATAAGATACTATATTACTATTGGAAAAGTGGTAGCAACAGAAACCAAAACTAAATGTATAAAAGAAGTATCAGACGTGTTTATAGTTGTTTATTTTAGTTTGTGTATTTTTGTTGTCTAGTCATGGTGTCAATAACGCATTATCATAAATAAGCTTTGAATATTTGAGAAACTGGAATCCCGGTAGCGTATTATTGAGAAATAATCAAAAACTATGAATTTTGATATTTTAAAATAGTTCCATTTTTGATGGACCTGCTTCTGAATATGCCTTATGAAGCTTAACTTTCCACGCTATTAGTCAATACAATAAATTCAATAAAATTTTACTTTTCAAAGCACTAGTTCACCCAATCATAGCCGATGCTTCACCAGTATGGTCCAATTGCGCTTAAACTTACAAGCATAAAATACAAACAATAGAAAACCTAAATCATCGCATCCAGGTTATTATTCAATAAGTTTTAGTGTGTAAAATTTATCGTTACTAGAAGATGGGTGAGTTAGAGTAGGATTAGAGTAATGTTATCAAAAGTATAACATTCAAGGGCTTTGTTACTGAAAAATTTGCTCGCCTTTTAAAGTGCTTAATCATCGCCCTTAGCTGGTATGGCGATATTTTCCATCTGTTAGCTCTGTTGGAGCCTTATACTTACAGTGGTCCGCACTCGTCGCTTTGATCGTGTTCTGTTTAATTGTAGACGAGACTTTACAAAAAATGTATTTACCTAGCGTTGAATTCTATGCTTGATAAAAGTAATAAATTTGTTCAAACGTTTGTCGGTAATTCTGCCTTTTCTGTTAATCTCAGATGTTATATCATATTTGTTTTCCAACATCAAATAACCTTGGCGGGATTTGATGCATGTGGAGGGAACGATAGCCGCTTTTCATATACGATATTGCTGAGGGGGTCGGATGAAATCGGGATTTGACCTACAACATACATAGAACTGATACAATGGAAGTGCTTGACAAACAAAGTGGTGAGAAAAAAAAATCCAATTCAATAAAACATTAATTTGATGATTTCATGCAAAAATCTTTTGTTTTCTTCAGAATAATTAAAATTCTGTGGACAATACAACGCTTTCTAACAAATACTTCTGTAAATTATGAAACAATGCACGAGTAATCTGAATGTTGAAGAAAAAACAAAATCACCCAGAAATATGGAAACAGTTCCTCATGGATCACATAAAAGCCTGAACATGTGATGAGTTTTGTATTGTAATGATGCAAATCAGCCTCAGGAGAACCACCGTGTTTAGCAGCAAAATATTCCGGAAGGAAACGAGAAGGTATGGTGATTTGTAGAAAAATGGAAGGTGATTTGTAAAAATAAAGATGAAAGACATTCGTTTTAACCGGAAGCTGGCTGCTGGTGGAGGATGGCATTTGTAATTTTTTGGTAAATGATCCGGATAAAAAAATATATTCCTCGTCAACATTTCAAATTTTCATACCAAGGAGAATGCGAGAGAAAAGACTTGTTTTTTCTTCATCTTTGCTTACTTTCTAAAAATCTACAAATGGAAAATACTCGAACAAAGACAGAAAAAATATTCGATTAAACTCCTCAAATTTTGAGTATTTGTCCGCTTAGAATGACTTTAGTTCTAATACGACATTTTTCAAATTTCTACCATCTTCAAATTGCGGCAAGGTCTAATTTTACCGGTTGATTATTGCAGCAGTTGCTCTTGCCATCAGCATCACTGTTGCTTTTCCTATACAAAGAACCAGTAAGTCCACCGACATTGTCACACTTCCCATCGAGGATGCATTGCCCCAGAGGTACTTCGCAACTACCGCAATTTGGAGGGCAATTATTCTCCGTCATGAACGGGGCCCATAATTTGCCAGCTTACATAAATATGACATAACAAATAGTGAGCTGCATGATAAATCATCCGCTAGCACCGCAAAACCCAGCGTTGAGTGTGCGGTCAATGGTGTTTCCGAAAGATACCGAAAAAGTTACCATCCTGTTTGTTGCTGTCACCGAAACCTGTCTTGTCCTGTGAAAAAGAATTCCTCCTGGTGTACCCGCTTACTTCGTTCGATAAATGCGTGAAACCCGGTCGAGAAGCTACGTGCCATCCCTCAGCGGGAATTGTGCGATAATGCGATGTTGAGGAAAAATAATATTGAAACATAAAATGTAGGCAGTAGTACAAAATGTGCCGGATAAAGGAATCTTTTTACTAGGAATCAGCTATTCCAGTCCTCGTAAACATTTCAGGCAGGGATGTTCCGGGTTTATTGGACTCGCAAATATTAAAATATTAGGTCTTCTAAAATATTTGCTTATGTATGTGGATATTCACCCCTCTCGTACAGGGGAGGGCCCAGTCTCGGATGGGATTCGAACCCACGCCGTCGAGGTCATGGGCCGAGTTTCTAACCGGCGCTACCGCTTGGCTGTCGCGGATCCCCACCAAATATTAGGTGTTCATCCTTATTTTGCCGGTGCATAATTAATATGTATTTGATTCAAAAACTTTCATTAAGAAGAGTTTATTTCTTATTTTAATTTTAATTTCATTGCGTTTGGGATGTAATGTTCAATATACATTTTTAATAATGGTAACGTGGTTCATCCATTTTATCATGTATCACCTTGTTTATGTTAATCAAATGAAAAAATAAAATGATGGCAGCAATTAAAAATCCGCCCAACTAATTTAACAGCGCTAGCCTCAATTTGTGAAGTATGATTCTAACACTGTGTTCCTTTTTCTATTTTCGATGTTCCAAAGGCTAATCAGAACATAACTAGACTTAATGGTGTCAAAAATCCGTCCAACAATTTCTGCAGCCAATACTGGAACCGAAACCGAACATTATCTCTTCTTCCAACGCACTGACCCATAAATAAATTCTTTTACTCATAAGCTACTCACACCATATGAGCATATGGTAGCGAAGCGCCGACTGACGGCTCCATGTTTCAAGAAAGGTTTCCAATGATTTTTAATGCCCTTTACGCTGAACATGGCATCTGGTGTTGAACTAATTAAGCTTGTAAAGCGTCTCTTCCATGGGATCATTAAAAATGAAACAAATGGTGAAAATGATACCATACGTAAGCTGAGTTTCATATTAATTGCCATTGGGATAACAAGTTTCAAGGAAGATAATGAGAAAAGAATATAATAATAATTGAAATCACTGCCAACTTAAGTGCAGTGTATCATGCATAATGTTAATCCATCATTTAAACATAACAAAAAAGCTTTTGAAAGGTCAGGGTCTGCAGTGTGGGGAAGATGCTGGATTTTTTTATAAATCTCGGTTAAACAATCCGATTGAACTATTGATAGCTTAGTTTGTAGGCTCAAAATACGTAGTTTTTGGAATAACGTTTGCAGTAACAAAATAGGCAAATTTTTACAATTTTACCAAAACAGGAAACCGTCTACGTTTGATTATATGTTAAAACATCCAGCGTTGTCGCGGAAAGAAATTGTTGCTGTTGTTGAAATTGCTGAATCGATAACAGTTAAGAAAAATTTAAGTTTGCGAAACGAGTTGCACTACCAGGAAAAAAGGGACCCGAAAATTACTACCAAATCATCACGTTGTTGTACTAACAACTTTTTCCGCAATTTGTTCACCACCATTTGTTGTCTATGATTGTAGCTTTCTCTACACCCGCATGAAATTATCGATATCCAACCGTTTGGATATCTTTCATTTTTTAGCTAGCTCTTCCCTTGCCTAGTCAACTTTTTGGCTTGAGCTTGAAGTTTCCAACCGTTCATGGTTACGAGTTGAACATTCTACCGTGCAGCTTGAAATAAGAATTCACCAAAAGAAAGGTTGAATCCTGCGAAAGACACACGGTGCCGGAAGGAAAACTGTGGGCACCATTCGACAGTCACTTTGCGGAAACTGTTTCGGGGCGATTCAACCGAAGAAGGAAGACATTTGTTCGGAGAGGAAATTCAACCGGAACTGCGTCCGAATGCCAATATCAATACTCCACCCATCTGGACTTCCCTTGGGCAATGGTGAAGATGGAACATTCAGTCGTTGTGTCCTTTCTCCGTTAGACTCGACTGAGAAAAAAACACATCCATATACAATTTCGTCGCAAGTCATTGCGAGAGATCTTATCTTTTCTGTGCGTTCTTGGTGTGTGTATGTGTGTGGCAGCATAGCTCTACCGTTATAATGCCTGCCAGATTTCCGCTCCTTAGATGTAGACGCTGATGACGGTGCTGATGATGATGTTGATTTCGAACCATTAACTGGAAGCGCATTCGGAAAAGCTAATGGAGTGCGGTGAAATTCAAAATAATGTTTCAAAAGTGGTGGGTCAACCGACGGCACGACACGGGCAAGATGTTCCAGTCTGTTCCAGCTTCTTCACCGGATGCTTTCTAATGACTTGCTCCTGGAAAACTTTGTCAGACAACCATGGAGGAAGAGGGTAAGCTGGAGCTGAACTGGAATTGATTTTCGTTTTCTCACTTGCTTCATGTGCAAACGTTGGTCATTTTCGCACCGAGGATTTTTAATGGCATGTTCTAGCATTTAATGGGAATTTGACCTAGTGTTCGTGTCGTGTTACAGAGTGTATCAAATGATCTCTTCATAACCGATTATAAGGTTCGTTACAGAGGATGTTACACTAGTTTCAAACATTTTATTTACTGTTTTTGATCAGTTCATATAAGACAAAAGCTAGTTTTTTTTTATCGATGGTTATTTGCTTTCGTATGAAGTGCTGTTTTCGCTTAAAATAACAAATGCTGCTTGAACATAGTTTTTATTTAATTTTGGATACACATCTGGCCGGTTCACTTACGTGGTTCGACCTCAAGGATATGGAAGCTCCGTCCGTTAAGCCATTAAATGCATAACGGTCAAAAAAGGAGTATAGTTCCCAAAGGTAGGTGTGAGTTTCGTTTCATGGAACCCTACGGTTCCATATTGCTTGCAGAGGATGCATTTACCCAGCTTGAGTGCGGAGCGAAAAATCGCCACTTCAAAAAATATTCTTTCCTTTGTGTTGTCGGAACCCAATTCTCCGGATGCTGCAGGAGACAACGAATTGTGCTTCAGAATGATTTGGTCGGACTGGTACCGCTTAAAAAGTGGACGCTTGGTTTTATGTGTTCGCCACTATTTGTTTGCTTTTTCACCGATTTATTCTGTTTTTTTTTTCAATGGCTTTTCTATTACAGTTATGCCATGTTGTGCTTTGTTCTTAAGTCGACAGTAGGATTTTGCGCGCGGACCGTCCCCTCGGGTGAGAGTGTCCGGAAAAATCAAACACACTGAAGTTGGTATCTAGGCAAGTGCCAATGGAGTGACTCTTGCTTCCCTTTTGCGTGCAGTTTCTCGTCTCTACGCTTTGCTCGCCTGAAAATGGCGTGAATTGTAATTGAAACTACAAATTCCGTAGCTGCCCTTTTATACCGTTTTTATGTTTGTTTTATTTGTTTGTTTGAATAAGTACAATAGAATATAACACAATAAAACTGTTATTTGTAGGCAGAAAATCGTGGAAATAAGCAGAATGTTATAACTTTTTCCGAAAACGATATCGCTGCTGAATCAGTGTATCAGATTTACATGTTGTTACAAAGCGAATAAAAAATTAAGAGATTTTCGGTAGTTTTGGCGACAACCAAAATCTTAGTCTTTATTCTTCTATCTTCGCTTGTAACGGAAAAGACCGTTTTTCCATTTTCCCCCCTTATTTGTAGGTTTATCCCTCCTACGCCTACCTCCTACGCCTACCTCTAATCGTTCCCTTCCTCGATAATAATTAACTCAGGTGCTTGTTAGAGCGAGTCCGGACCCACAGTTCCGGACTGTCTCTGACACATGTCTTTAAATTTATAAACATGTTAGTCTTAATAAGAACGTTACGATTGGAATATTTATAGACATCAGAAATGTTCAGCTTGAATATAAAAAATCTCTATCATTCTCTTCAGGTGATACATACTAGCATAGCCAAACATGCTAGCTGTCTTAGCACGGTCAGTGCCACCACTAATGTGCCACCACTAACGAACGTTTGACGAGATGCTGTCATCTCGAATTGAGCGGACGCATCAAGTTTACCATATATTTGGCGACGCTCATAATCTATTCATTTGTGCAGAATAAGCCAAATGCAATTAGTTATTTTGCTGAGGCAATACCAAGATGTATTTTGGTATTCAAGGGACAACCTGATGGAATAACGATGGTTGGCAGACAATTGAGCGAAAATAGGTACGCAGAATAGTTTTATATTATCGTATTTGTGCTTCAACTTTGATATTGTCAGCCATCTGTAGTTACTCGTTCGGGTTGTTTATATATGATATTGAAAATTGTATGGATTCAATTTTGCTCATAGGAAGTTGACTATGGATTTAAGGTAGAAGTATTTTTGATGAGTATATTTGACCATTAAATTACAACCATGTTCATAACAACGTTTTTTGCTTTTAAATGTTAATTACAATGTTCTGTGCTTTGTATGCATTATTTAAGGCATGGTATATTCTAATTATCGTATTCATTCATATCTTCAGTGCTTCAAAATTATTAGTCACTCAACCATGTTTCTGGATTCTGGTTGTTTATTTTCATGTTGGAGATACTAACAGGGTAGAGTTATCATCACAATATTCAAAAAGTTTAGGAACCTTGCTGCTTCTTCTTAGCCACAGAGGTTTATGTTAAAAAAAATGCCAGGTTACTCTCATTGAACCCGTTGTAAGTCAATGTTTAAATTAGCCAGGAGAAATAATGTTGATTGAAGTGTTTCTTTTAAAGTAGCTAGAATTTTCCAAAATCAGGTTTTTCAACGCATAACACATTATGAATAATTTACAATTACATTATACGAGTTTTTACCATCCAGAATCCTTCGAGAACCCCTTTTTAAATATGTGTTATGTTAGTTTTTAATTTATTGTTGACGTTCCATGACATAACACGTACGGTGATATCTGCTTTATTTAAGTAAACTAGGTAAAACGGCCCGGTTACGGCTGAAAATCTAGTGAATATTATGTGGTAGATTCAGCAAAACTAACACGCCGTTTTACTCAAAGACTCAGTCCGGTTAAATGGCGTTGTTATCAAAGAGCATTGTTAATAAAATTGTACTAATTATACCATAGGGAGTGGTGGGCAAATGCACTGTCCCAAAACAAACCAACTTTAAACAATTTAATTTGCTTGAAACTAACTACCAAATATCTCCTATCGGTATTGTGTCAAATTCATCATCCTTTCATTTTAATCCAGCGAGCTGATTGCTATGGTGATCAAGGTACAGAAACTGCGCCGATCAAAATTACACATATCTTAGCAAGCTCCGAAATTATATTTCCTTGAAACGTAGACATTTTCGTTGTAAGTTAACGTGTCAGGGCCCGCAAAATTAGCTTTGCATTGTTTAGGTCATTTTGTATGCATATTTTTGGTAGACGACGTGTGTGTTTTGTATGTGAGCCAGTGAAGGAATTTGTGCCTTGGGAACTGACTTGTAGTTCTTTTTGTTAGAGGTTTTGTGTGATTGTGCTATTGTTTCAGTGATAGTGTTTTGTGTAGAAACCGTGTGTGAATATGTGCTTGTATTTAAGTGTTTTTTTTGTATTTGACCAGTTCGAAGAATTATTCGTGGGGGTGCCCATGGCGCAGCGGTAGCGCAAGAAAACACCACGCCATAGGTGTGGGATCGAATCCCGAGTCTGGTACCCCCTGGTATTACGAAC
>KE525296.1:190437-202318 GCA_000441895.2 Anopheles sinensis | reverse complement strand
TTTTAATTAAACTTTATATAATTTTTAAGATATTTTTTCAACCATTTTGTATATCGTTGCAAAGGAAATAATGTTGTATATCTGATAAATGTATGGCGGCAGGCAGAAATTATTCAAAAATAAATTAAATTCTCATCAATTATTTTGCTTTATAAAGTTCCGTAAGCCAACTCTTTTGACGCAAGATTAACGCAGAGAAGAAAATGAAAAAAAAACCATTGTAAACCGGGTACATGGAGCAAGTAATAAGGACGTCTGAAGTAAAAATCTTGATAAAATCATAAGTTGGATGATTGGAAGCATCAAACTTCAAGGAAAACTATAAAATTTAAACTAACTGGATAAATATTGGTATTTATTCATTAAACAGACGGCCCATACCGCCCGTCTGGCGTGTTGTGGGAGCGTCCGGCTCGGCGCTCATGGGCTTTAAAGGTTCGTTTGTGGGTAAAATTCCATGTCCGACAGCAATAAAAGTTAGGAGTTTCCAAAGATCACAGACTTGCTGTGTATTTCCATCGAACCATATCCAATTCTACTAATCGTATGTTGACGTAGATTCTCATAATTCTCGAAAAATGTACAAATAACTTTATCATCCTAACTCAATAAAAAAATATGAAATATCTTTCACTTTCACTTATTTCTGTGGATTCTACGTTTTGGAATCACAGAGAGTAAACAAACATTTTGCTTTGAGTCACCCAAAAGTGTTGAAAATAGTTACAATTTAACAAACGAAATAAACGAGAATTGTATCAGCTTACTTTAGAGGTTCGTGTTTAGACTGCATATAACAAAGAAATGCTGCAGTAGATAAATAGTAAATTGCGTATGTTTAATGTGACTCACCACCAAGAGCGTGTTGAGGCAACGCTTATCGTCCGGCTTCATATGGTACACCAGGGCCCTGGTGAGACACAGGTGCCCCTCCAGGATGTCCTCGTGCACCAGCGTTTTTGCCATGCTCGGCCACATTGTCCCGCACCCAGTAGAGCCACTTTATTTCCTTGCTCAGCAGCTCCTCGGTGTTGAGCACGAGCGCCTCGTGGCGGCCTTTGTACTGCAGCAGCTGCGCGAACAGCTGCAGATAGTCCGAGCACGTCTCGGTGCGATGGTTAACGTCGCGCCAGATGCGATACAGCACCCGCACAACCGCCTGCAGCAGATCCTCGGACACCTCGACCGTCAGCATGGCCAGCAGCTGCTCGCGTGCGATCATGCGCATCTTGGCCGACGGGTTTCCCACCAGCAGCGAGCCCAGAAAGCTGTCCCAGAGGCAGTCTTCGTTTTGCAACGCCTTAACCACGTCCGGGTGCAGTGCGAACGCGAGTGTGAGGACTTCCAGCGCCACCTGCAGCACCTCATAGTCTACGCCGCGATCCACGACGGCCACCAACTGCTGTTGCTGATGCTGTTGCTGTTGCTGATGGTGATGCTGCGGCTGCTGGTGTTGTTGCTGCTGTTGATGGAGCTGCTGTTGAGTGTCGGCAGTTCCCGTCGGACCGGCCGAATTGCTGCTACTGCTGTTACAGCAGCTATTGCCGCTGGTGCTAGTGTCGCCGCCGTCGGTGCTGCTGCTGCTGCTGCTGTTGCTTGCGACGCTGCTGGTGCTATTTCGGCGCTTGCTTCCATCACTGACCTCCTCCGCCGTGGCGTTGTCCACCGCTGACATATCTTTGCCACCCATTTCCGGTTTGGCCGTGGCCGGTTGCTGCTCACCGGCGCCATCGCGCGCAATGAAGATACGCTCCCGCAGGGTGTCCCAAGAGACCGGTTCCCAGCTGACCGATGCCCTGAGCGCCACCTCCATGATCGCCTTCACGGTCGCCTGGGATGGGTAGGTCCACTCGCCCCGGTACAGCTGCGTGACAAAGTCCGTCTCGATGGCGCCGGGCCGGTTCTCCACCTCCAGGATGTACGCGGCCAGCCGCTTCGCGAACCCGTGCAGCGTATGCTCGCACCGCAGCCCGCCCCGCAGGACGTTGTGCAGCGGAGTGAACCGGCGCAGCTGGGCCTGAAACTGCTCGAACTGCAGCATCTGATCGTAGAAGGTGGGCGGCGGCACCAGGTAGCCGACGGTGAGGAAGAAGAACTTCGCTAACCGCATGGCGCACCGGAAGGTGGCCCGCTTCGTGTGCCGATCGGTGCCGGGAGCGCTCGCCAGGGCGCACTTTTCCGACAGCAGCGCCAGCATGAAATCGGCCGCCCCGCAGCTGTACCAGGCGTACTGGAACTCAAGCACGGTGCCCAGCAGCGTCGCGCTGTTGTCGCCCGCAGCAGTATCGTGCCCCAGCATCAGCCCGTCCACCTTCATGCTGCCCCCGTTTCCGGCGACAACCGTCGGCGGCACCGCGACGTTCGCCATCGGGTGAATGGGGGTAGGCGGAGGGCCAACACTAGCCGGCAGCAGCATCGCCTCCAGCACCTCCAGGTTGTAAAGCACCCGCACCGGCGGTGGATCGAGGAAGAGCGACTTGAAAGCGTCCCACGTGCTCGCGATGGTAGCGAACATCACAGCCTTGCTGGTGGTGGTGGTGTTGGTACTCGCCTCTTCCGGAGCTGTCCCTCCAGGCGTCGATTCACCACGGCCTTCCGCGAGCAGCGCTTTGCGTGCGTCGTCCATCGCCGCCTGCGACGTGCGAAACAGCTCGAACAGATTGCTTACCGTCAGACGATCGAGCGGAAGGAGATGCAGCAGGGAGCGGACACTGTCGCGCAACCGTTCGTGCTCGAGCGCATTTGCGAGTTGGTAGACCTGCAGGAAGAATTTGGTATACTGTGGCCGACGCGCGATCACCGCGCCGGGCAACGTGTCCTCCGATTCCGCCGTCTGGTGCAGAAAGAGACGCGAATGGTAGCCCTGGCCGAGCATACCACCACCCTGCGTCAAATGCTGTTGCTGCTGCTGCTGTTGTTGTTGCTGTTGTTGCTGCTGGCCGTGCATGAAACCCGGATGCTGGTGCATCATTGACTGCTGCTGTGCCTGGAATTGATGGTGCGGTTGCGGCTGCTGATGGTGGTGGTACTGTTGCTTGATCGGATCGACGTAGTTGGCGCGCGGCGGCGAACCGGAGCTGCTTTCGCTCGAGCTGTCCGGCGAACCGGTCGCCATCAGACCGGATGAGATCGGTGTCAGCTTCGCGCTGAGCGACATCTTGTCCCGCACACCGTAGAATGCGAGCGTCTGCTGCTCGTCGGGCGCCACGATCAGCTCGCCCGTCGCATTGTCGTACAGGTCGACGCGGATCTCGTTCGCCTTCAGGGCCTTGATACGCCGCAGCAGACTGCGCTTGAACGAGTGCATCGTTTCGTTGCTGTGGCTGATCATCTCGACGTCGTCCAGCTGGCGGCCGGGTGTTTGAAATTTGATTATCAGCTCGATGTGCCGTCCGCGGACGGCGTGGCACAGCGGGAGCGCTAACCGATCGCCGACGAACTTTCGATCGCACTCCCGAATGTACTCCTGCAGTGTTCGCACCATGCGACACATCTGATCGACGAGCAGCAGCTTCTTCCGTTCGATATCACTGTGCAGTCCACCACCACCACCACCTTCTCCTTCTCCTTCTTCTTGCGTGGTGGTTTTCTCGCTAGTGGCAGCAGCATCCGAGCCTTGGGCCGCCTTGGGCGAGGAAGGAAACTCTCGCAGCAGCAGCTCCATGCTCTGAAAGGTGGCACGAAGCTTCTCGCAGCACTCCTCGATGAAGCTCTCGTGGTACGCTTCCACGTCCGCCAGCTGCCGGGGACCGACCGTCATCATCTCGTTCAATATGGCAATGGCACGGCTCGCGATCGGCTCCGGGGCGGACGTAATCACGCGCCACAGATAGTCCTTGCCGATCAGCTCCTCGCCGTTGTTGTACAGCACGTACGAGGTGCTCCGATGGTGATGGTGGTGATGGTGGTGGTGCTTCGCCGACACGATCCGTTCCTCCTTCGTGTTGACCGCCCGGAAGAATCGATCGAAGCACTTGATACCGTTCTCGGTCAGCAGCAGCGGGTCCAGCTTGAGCAGGTTGTTCTCGAAAAAGTCCCGATTGATGCCGGGATCGAGATCCGGGTTTTCACCCATCAGCTTGCTGAACCAGCGAAAGCACTCCTCCCGGTCGCTATCGAAGGCGGCGTTCACGGCCAGCGAGTTCCAGATCTGTTTTGCCTGGTCCGCGCACAGCCACAGGTGCCCATCCTTGAGCAGGAACTTGAGGAAATCCAGTCGCTCCTGGATCTGCTGCGGGTGCGGGTAGCGATTGTCCAGCCGCAGCTTGGCCGGTTTCAGCGAGGGATCGGCCGCAACGAGCGCCCGCACGCGATTCATGTAGCAGGTGAGGCTGTTCGTCACGAGAATGACCAGCTTGTGCTCGTTCTGCAGCTGGTCGATGATTTTCTGCCGGTTCATCGAGTGGTGCATACGCGGCGTGTGGTTCGGCGTCGTGTCGTACAGCGAGCAGATGTCCCGTATGAGCCGCAGCGCCGGCAACACCCACTCGTCCCGCCCCTTCAGCTCCTCGACGCACTTCACCAGCCAGATGCCCTTCTGCGCGTCGCGCTCCTGCGAGCAGCTGTAGTCCAGAATCTTGACGTGCGACTGCAGCGCCTGCTCCAGCACCTCCAGCGGCGTGTCGGCACTGTGCGCCAGGTTCCAGAACATGTTCAGCACCTTCTGCGCCATCATGCCGTTCTTGTCGTCCTCGGCCAAGCGGCGGTTCAGCTCCAGCAGCCTCTCGCGCTGCTTCCGACTGCCGGACTTCTGCATGCTGGTCTGAAAGCACCGGAACAGGTAGTCCAGCTGGTCGGCGCTGAAGTCCCAGGCCAGCTTGGCCAGCAGGTCGTGCACATTTTTCGCGATCGCCTCGTGCTTGCCCTCCTGCGCGTTCCACACCGCGTCCAGGTCGTCGAACGTAAGCGCCCGCTCCTTGATCAGGAAGCGCAGAATCTTCTCCAGCTTCTCCACGTACTGCGACTGGTGGAGGGAGTCGCGCAGCACGATCCCCAGAACCCGATTGCTGCGAATCCAGAGGGCCATCTTGCTGGCGCTCAGAAAATCGCCGTCCTCCTCGGCGATCAGGCCGCGGTGCGGGTAGATGGACACGTAGCTCAGCACCCGGTTGATCTCGTTCAGTGCGTTCATTTTGCCATTAAAGCTCGATATCTGCAGCACGTGCAGGATGATTTTCAACCGCGCCATTTCCAGCTCGTTCAGCAAACTCTCCTGCCCGGGGACGCGCGTCAGCAAGGCACGGGCAAACTTCACGATTCCGGTCATGAAGTCGTTCTTCCCCTCGAACACTACCTCCCGCTTGAGCTCGGCGTCCGTGAGGCTCTCAAGTACGGTCAGCACGAACCGGCATCCGGGCAGCAGATAACGCTCGATCGTCTCGACCGTTAGATATTCCGCGCAGAGCCCGAACGGACGCAACAGAGCGAACAGCAGCTGCAGGGACATCTTCCCTTTTGGCTTCTGCTTTTCGCCCGCACCACCGACACCACCGGATTGTAGGTCCGCCTGCTCGCGATGATGCTGCTGATGCTGCTCGATGGCCATCGTCATCCGCTTGAGGAAGTTGTCAAAGCCCTGATGGACACCGAACTGATTGATAAAGTTGAGTAGCCAACCGCGCGGGTTTTTCGTCTCTAGCGGTGGCTTTGCGAAGCACACAACGCCTGCTGCGACGTCCTGCAGTTGCTGCTGCTGTGGTTGCTTTGATGTGGATAATGCGGGCGCATTGCTGCTGCTGGTTGTGGTGGTGCTGCTGCTTTCGGTGCTGTCCGGCAAGGACGACGAGGACGACGACGAGGATGAAGACGAGGAGGTGGCCGTTGGGTTGGCCAACGAAGACTGCACTGCAGCAGGCGGCGGTGGCGGCGGGGGCGGTGTGACCATGTTTTCCGGCTGGCGAGCAATGTTGTGCACGTGAAACTTGTTCTCCGGATCGAACACGATCGCCAGCAGCTCCAGCAGGGACTGATTGTCGCGCTCCATGTGCAGCGAGGCCAGGCGCAGAAATTTGCAGCACGACTTGAAGATGCACACGTGGATGTTGTTCTTCCATGACATGACGGCTTCATCCGTGAGTATGTTGATGAACGAGGTCGCCAGCTCATTCTGATAGAATCGAACGCACGGTTCGCAGTCTCCATCTACCCCTGAAAGGAAACCAAAAAGCCAGCGGAGAACCGAGTTTAATATAAACAGCCGGTGCACGGTTGTGGGCGTTTCAGTACTTACCCGCGATCGATAGTTGTATGGCCGCATCCAGCAGACAGTCAAGCTCCTGCGACGGTAACACTGGGACGACCCAGCGCGAATTGGAAATTTTCGCATTCAACGAAGCAAGCTTTTCCACCGGGAAACTGCTGATGAGCGCCGCAGTCGTGTTGTTGCTGTTACTGTTATGTCTACAAAAGAGATGCAGAACCCCACGGTTACAGTAGATTGTGAAGATTGGCGTTTCATTAAAACTATCGCCAGAATTATCAGCTGCGATAACTTACGCATTATCAGCTGTGTTGATGCTGTTCTGATGTTCGCTCACCGTCGTTGTTTGACCATCTTCCCGTTGTTCCATCGCTTTGCCATTGGTTCGTTCCATGGACTGACTGACGGTATCGAATGTCATAGCAACAACCGTGGCGACTGGACCGTGTTTCAATCGCTTCCTCACAAGGTTATTCTATTCCGATGAAGATGCACTTGTATGCTGTCGAAAAGAGAAAAGTAAATTTACGTTGAAGCAATCATCCTCTTCCAGTGCTGAAACACTGAAAATTAGGTTCCATCTGAGAGGAATATGACTGTAGAACGGTATCCATTGTAGGTTTTTCGGTAAAAAAAAACTGTCTGATCATTTTATGGCGACTGCTTGTCTACGCATCGGCGAACGACTACGGAACTGTATTTGGACGATGAGAATGGTGATTTTCTTCGTAGAAACTCTTATGTAAATTATTTGTCACACAAAAAATCACCATATCACTGATTCATTTTTACACGTTCTAGAACAAACTTCACCAGTATCACACAACCAGAATGTCTATTCACTAGCCATGCACAAATAGTTGCATAAAGTTATAAACTAGGGCAAATTTTTCTTCGTTGCCAAATTGACCGACGTCCGGTGTGGTAGATAACAAAGAAACACACAAAAATCGATAGACCAGTGCTTGCTGCAATGCAAGGATAAAACCAGCACCGCCGTCGTTCAGAACCAGCCCCAATCCCTGGCGGCTCTGTTCGATAAACGCACTTTCGCACCATTTAGCAATCACCGATCCCCGGAGAGGATCGACCATTGGCCTCCGGATGCAATTGGAGCCTCAGTGCACTGGCGGCTGTTCCCGGTGCAGTCGAGTCGAAATTGGTCACGGCCTACCTAGTAACTTTTCCTACCACCAGACACCACCTTCTCGCGACATGTTCTGCTCTTTTCGCACACACACACACATCCGTTTACGCACCACACTGGTAGACACAATTTCTCTCTTTCTTTTCACTTTCCACTCCTGCTCCTGCTGCTTACGCTGTGCATGCAACTTCCGAACCGAAAAACCGATACCGGCCAAAATGGCCGACCGAAAATTGGCTATTTTTCCTCCACTTTATCCCTGGAGCCGGACTGATTCACAATACCATTCGATGACGACGACGACGACGACGACGACGACATCGATGACGGCAGACAGGGGGCAGTTTATAAATAAAAATGGCACCTTCGAGCGCACAGCCGAAACTAGTCTGGAAAACACAACTGCGTCTCGTACTTACTCTACGGTTTTCTATCCGGAGTCACCGACCATTGGAAGGGTAATCCAGCTATCAGCAGGACGAAGCTGACTCAGTTTTCTAGTTCTCACAGTTGCGGCCCATCAGTAGACGACGGTCCGTGATGCAAAATCCAGAACGTACATTTAGCTTCGCGACGAATTGGCAAACTGTCGTCCGTCTGCTTTTTCCTTGCACTACACCTTTTCAGTCCGTGGCTGCTTAACAGTGTGCAGGTAGAGGGAACAACACATCGGACACGGAAAAGCTGTCAAACTTTTGCATGTGTCAGTTATGGAAGACTGAAGGTGCTACTAGACGGATAGCACAGTCATTCCATCAGTAATATACCAATTTGTTGCAATTATTTAACAGTTTACTGTAGTAGTTCATTTTTCCAGCTATTATCGAGTCTGTAGAGAAAGAAGCAAATATTTGAAGCTGAGCAGTCGAGACATTTGATCACAAGAAAGCAGTTTTTCGTTGAAATATATTGTCGTTAAAGCACCACATTTTTACAGTTCACATCTTCAGCTACTTTCCGTGGTATAGTAACTACTTTTTCTACAGCAGTTTTGTTTTATCGGCAAAGTTGCGTGATCTACTGTTGCTGCACCCGTTTAAATGCACCTTAACGCACATGGGCGAGTCAGTCGAGTGCGTTTGTGTGTATCATGCCAAACCAACACTAGAAAAATGACAGCTTTCTTCTAATTGTTCATTGATCCGCACAGGATTCTGCCTTGTCGAGGACCGGTCAAACATATGATACTCGGCGAACATTATCCTCAACGTATCACAAGGTGTACGCTAGTTTTGTGAGCCTCTGTATGATGGTCAAGTGAACATGCCACGAAAAACCAATTCCAATTAGCCCTATTAGTTACTGTTCATTTATTTCTCTCCATTTCAGATAAAATTACAAACCACTGAACACCCAACATTTCGGTACTGGCACCTATTGCAGAAAATATGTTTTTCTATGCCTCGATAACACGGCTAGACACAAACAAACAAAATGTCGTGGAGGAAAAAGCTTACACATCAATGGGACTGTTATTACAAACCATTAAATCCTAAACACGAACGAACTAACCTCTAAGTGTGCAATCAGATTATGGCTGTTTTGAGATGCAAATCGTACGATCACTCATCAGTACGAATGCGCAAATATGATTACAGGAACTCGGATTCTCGCATTTTGCATTTTATGTTCATGGGCAAGAATTACTTGTTAAGATTCACAACATGTATAAGTATAACATTGTTATTATGTACACCATGATTACAGCGAAATCTTTTCTTCAAACTATTTCCAGGACTACTTCTGACAGCAGTGACATTGGTGTGTGTGTATTTTTTGTATAGATCGATCAAAACAATTTCATGAAAACACTAAAAACCAAAGTTTGTATTATATTAAGGTGAAGCAATGACACATCAACAATTTTATCGGTTTTCTTATTCAATATTTGATGAAGCTACAAAGCTTTGCAAAAATCGATACGTGTTAAACGGCTTTTGAATGGATGTTTTCAGTGAAGCAATAGGTTTTTACTCTGAACAAAATGTGTTTCTTTGCATTTTTATTTATTTTATATTTGATTTAACGTTAATTTGTTTTTAAGCTCAAAGTATTTTGGGTAAAATCCCTTCCCTTTCCTTTGATATTTCCCTTTGATGGTAAAATCCCAAATGAAGCCCCCTCCTCGTTGCATCGTCGCCATATTTTTCCACAGTTGCGCCTTGAAAGTATGCAACGGGTGGTACATAAATTCAGTTTGAATTTTTGAACCGTTGAATTACCGTTGGAAGTAGAAACGGTGAGATTTAAAGGTTTTTACTATTCAAGAAAGACAGTTTAATCCGATGAGTTTGGCTGAAAAATGAGTTTGAAACGGCGGCGCCCCCGCAGCGAGCGCAGCGAGCGGACTGCGCTAGGTCTACTGAAAAGGGACAGACCACACAATGGTTCAAACCTTCGTTGGTTGAAATTAACGAATACATGTTTCGCCCATTGCATACATTCCAGTATGATATCACACAAGAGGTGTAGCCAGAACCGGTAAAATGGCGGCAGGGGCCTCATTTACTCTTTTACCGTCTCGGCATAATGTGTGACGTCCAGCCTAACGTTCATCGAGAACACCGCAAAATACGTTTATTTTAAACACCCCAAAATACCACGAGTTAAATCTGTTGTCTTTGAATTTATCCTCAAATTAACCACAGGTTGCCGAATTCGCCGGACTGATCATGAGCCACAAACATTGGGTCAAAACGTTGCAGCGGTAGTTACCCGACCAACACTAGCCTTCCTATGGATCTTTTGTTTGTGCAGACTCCAGTTTTTGTTTTTTTTTTTTTTGTCGGAAAGGACGGCCTTTATTGCTTAATGCTATGTGGTACCTTATGGGTGGTTCGGCACAATGTTCCAATGGGTCGATCCCATTGGCGGTTGGTCCCCTACTCCGGGTGTGTGGAGTTGCTTGGCTCGTGCTTGGCTTATGGGTCTCCCTATCGCGACGCAGGCTGCGCCTGGTCGTAAGCTTCTGCCTTGTTTTTGTTGAAGGGGGGATCTTTTGGCGTTCTTCCAATTTGAGTCTATGTTGCTCCGGGTCCATTGCTCCAAGTAAGTGAGGTGTGTGGCTGTTCGTACAGGTCCTTACGAATAGGTTAAAACACGTGTAACATTTATGGAAGGACATTGTGGACATACTAGGGAGTGGGGAGGGGTGTGTGATGATGAGGGAGGTAGGAGGGGGGAGGGAGAGACTCCATGTCTACAAAAAGGAAATATTCAAGAACATTAAGGAATACAAAATTTACTTCAATTCATTAGGATAAGTTTTTATTTTTATTATTTATACGAATAACAGAAAAGCTAAAGGAGAACATTGCCGAAATAGATATATGTTTTCTCCCAAACGGAATAGAAAGTCAACTTATAGCTCAACAATAGAAAAAAATGTTGGCATACCAAAACTTTGATAGCGGAATTTGGGGCAAGTGAGCCTACTAAAAAAATTTAACTAAATGACTAAATGAGTATACAGATGCGTTTATCCCTCTTACTAGATATACTGTACTGTATATTTCATGCAGAATAGTGAACTTTTCGCATTTTTGTCATGCATTTTATGCAGCGCATCAATATGGTGTGTAATCTTATAATCTTCTTCTTCTTGGCGTAACGACTTCTTGGTCATGCCTGCCCATTAAGGGCTTACGAGACTTTTTCCCTTATGTACGAGGATAGTCACTCCCTCTCGTACAGGGGAGGGCCCGTTCTCGGATGGGATTCGAACCCACGCCGTCGAGGTCATGGGCCGAGTTTCTAACCGGCGCTACCGCTCGGCTGTCGCGGACCCCCATAATCTTATAATATTTCCACCAAATTAAGTAAGCTTTCAAATCACTTAAAAACTAAGAATCGAGTAGCCATGTGTCACTACGCATTGCTGAGTGGTTCGTGAGGTCAGCCAAGAGTATCAATAATTTTTCACGGAAATATCTGAGATTGTAAAAAATTTAACTTTTTGGGCAAGAGTGCCATCACTGTTTGGGGCAACAGTGCCAATCCTGTATACGCTATTTCTCTTCAGAGTGAAGCCGCCAAAAACTGAAAAAGTATTGTTGAGTTCACAATGAAGCAGGATGGTGCGTAAAATACAAGGGGATTTCGTCCCAAAGAAATTTTTCAGCGGCCAAAATGGAAAACCGTGAAACCGCTCTCGTGAAAAGGAGACAACTCCCGTCGCCAGTTTAGAGTTAAGTTTGGATCGTTATGGGACTATACGACGTATTGAAATGCTCCATTTAACTATACTTATACAAGCGCCATATATGCTAAGATTTTCAATTGTTTCATTAAATCCTTAAAATTAAACTAGTCTTGCCCCGAAGCCCAAAAAAGTCATGATTTTACCAGTTTTAAAACAATCATAGAACAGTCGGTTTTTTGCGTTTATATTACTGAAACTTAACGACAAGTAGAAAAAATCGTGTGAAATTGTAGTAAAAATAAAGGCAGCGTTAAGCAAACAGATTTTAGNGAGTTACAGAACGAATTGCTTAATGTGGACACACTTGCCCCCTAATTCCGCTACTTCAATTTTC
>KE525296.1:168702-190417 GCA_000441895.2 Anopheles sinensis | reverse complement strand
AGGATGGTGCGTTAATACAAGGGGATTTCCACCCAAAGAAGTTTTTGCAGCGGCCAAAATGGAAAACCGTGAAAACGCTCTCGTGAAAAGGAGACAAGTCCCGTCGCTAGTTTGGAGTTAAGTTTGGGTCGTTATGAGACTTATAAAATGTATTAAAATTCTCTATTTTAACTACCCTTGACATAGGGCGCATGTATGCCTACTATGGTTAGATCTTCAAATTGTCCATTCAATCTTTAAATAAAACTAGGTGGCCCTCTTGCCCCAAAGCATAAAAAAGTTCATAATTTTTTCCATTTTCAAAACAATTATAGAACAGTTGTTTTTGCGTTTATATTTCCGAAACTCAACAAAAAGTGAAAAAATAGTGTGAAATTGTACTAAAAATTAAGCCAGCGTTAAGCGAACAGATTTTAGTAAATTACAGAACGAATTGCTTAACGTGACACACTTGCCCCAAATTCCGCTACATAAAAAATTCCATGTTATCTTTTAAATTCGATGCATACAAAAATATACAAGAAAAAGAAAAGCCTGTCAACGCAGAAATAAAACATTGATCCCAAATATTGCTTATGCCGTGTTCGAGTTTATTGTTCGAATCATCTATTTTTATCATGAACAACTCTTTATGTATATATGTATCTGTATATATATAATATATAGTTTTTATAATCATTTTGTGTATATTCACTTTTATGTGAGGATTTGTATTTTTTGCTTTAATTTTTCGTTATCCTCACCACCAATGCAATGTTGAAAATCGTATTTAAAACAAATTATTTAACAAAAATCTCGATCTTACGATATTTCTTCGTTTTTGTTTCTGGTCGGATTGGCTTCTATTCGGAACTCCGCATTTTCGGATTTGATTTAACAACACAATCAATGAACATAATCAAATTACTTATAAGACTCATCAAATAGACGTAGCTTGAAGTAAAAAAAAACTTAAAGGAAGAACGCATTTCTCTCCAACCTAACGATGGATTTTTGCTGACATACATCGTTAATTTAATAATTCAATTTGCATACTTATCATTTTGTACGCCATTATCGTACACATGTCAGTGTACCTGTTTTGTAACTTAAATAAAACGGATCAGCTGTAAATAACACAATGTTGTTGGAAAACGATTTTTCTAACAATTCACGATACTATCGTCCACGATAAGTACACGCAATTTGATTTCACCTTTTTTTCTTTTTCCATTCCAACTCGCCTTTCTCTGTTTGCTCTCTTTCTCATAAAATAATCGTCCTTGAAGCAGCATCGGCATTACAAGGGAGAAAACACAACACGCTATGGTCTAAGTATTTAGGACTTATTAAGCTTTTCTTCACAGTAGTTTGAAGTATGGTTCCTTCTTTATATATGTATTTGCTCAATGTTTAGCTTAGCTTGCGGTCCTCGCCTGCACAAGGTGCTGGGCAGGAAATACAGTTATGTGTACAATATGAATAATATTACTACAATTTTTATTTATAAATACATGAATGCGGAGCTCTTGCCTCATGATAGTCCTTTCTGCCACGTGTTGCCACTTCTAATGTAAGATTTCCTACTCCATTCCTATGTTATTTTTTTACTACGATATTTGCACTTCTTTGAATTTGCGGATACACAAGAAATATTTAGGGGCTTTGTAACAGACAGTTAGGTAAGGGACCTGTTGCACATTGGTTCACAGTGTAGTAGTACGGATCGATTGAAGCAAATGGAACGAACGTCCTGCCACTTTTAGTGCTAGCGCCTGACTTTAAAACATCACTATATTCATATCATCTGAATAACAAAGTGCTACAGGTGCCGTTATGTGTTGATACATAGATTTGAAGGAAAGAGCAGCTAATACCTCAACAGAAGCGACAACTGCCAATACATGTACTGCTAAGAAAGCCTTCCTCCTACAGAAAGATGTGTCTGTTTATGTACCCTTCATTCTTATTATCGATTCTTTCTAACATCATTTACATTCGTTTTTGTTATCGTTATTGAGTAATTTTGTTTTCTATTGTAACATGAAGAGCAGATGACGCTTATTCACCAAACATAAACAAATTTATCTTGTTTTCCATTTTTTCAATTTACGGGGGAAGGCAAGGTTTTAACATATTTTCATACAAAATTTGCGCGCATCCGTCACTTTTCCTGATTGATCACATATCAATAGAGGCCACAAAACGCAATAAAGTACATCCAGTACTGGAATGGTTAGAAGCTATAGAAGCACAGTTAGGATGCTATTTAATGCCAGCATAGGGTACAGTGTATAACTATTTTTTTCACAACGAAGAACAAACAGACGATTAATTTCTGCATACATATTCATAGACGGCAATTTGGAATGCATGATCGCTCAGCAACGTCGCCACGAATAACCAAAGTGCGATAGTTGTAAACTAAACTATTATTATTGCAAAATGTCAAACAAGGAAAACGCACCGAAAAATTGTTATCGGCATTAGGCTCTTTTCTGCTCTAAAACGTTTTCGTTCAACGTTTGGAGTGCAAGCATCTGAATGTGTCGTTCAGCAAGGCTGTGCAGTTTCATGTTTGTTTGTTTGTTTTTTGTTTTCGTGTTTTCTTACGTTTTGTAAATCCATTCCGCTTCCTCATTGTACAATGATAATTACTTTATACACAGAAACTGCACAAACGACAAAGATTTTTTGAAGGTTTTTTTACACACGAACTCCTAGATAAGAATTATTTAAAACAAACGTGCTTTAAATTCTCTAGCGTTCGCGTAAGATCCTTCTTATTGCAACAGTATATTATTTGTATGATATATACTACTAACTTTTTCATTACACTTCATAGTAAACTTTCGTAACAGTTTCTGGCATTTTTAGATGTTTTTTTTTCATACGGACCCCTCCGCGTGGTTCTGGGGAAATTTTATGAGCGTTTGGGTGAGTGGGTGTTTATTTAGAGCGCCCCGAAAGGATCCAACTGAACGTTACCGGCTCCGGCCATGCTGCCAGGCATCGCTGGGACTGATTGCTGCATCGCCGGTTGCATATGCATCCCCTGTTGACTAGGTAGGGCCGATGGCTGAGGCGGAATGCCGGTAGGTATCATTCCGGGAGCAATCACCGGCGGGGCACCTGCCATCGTAGCGCCCATCATTGGCCTAATCTGGGTCATTCCTTGCTGCGAATGGACAAAAGGAAGAGCAAATTAGGAGTCGATGGTTAAAAAAACCATTTATTTGATCTGATATATCATGGAAGCACAGTCCCACAAACTCGATTGAAACTGTACACACAGTAAGAAAGGAATCATTTCATTTCAACAAGCACACGTTCATTTGAAAAGTACGATTTCTTAAAGCTACGGATGTCCTTGGCTTGAATTTTAACTGAATTTGATTCTATCATTAAATGTGCCAGTTAAGCGAGACGAAAGAGTCAAGACATCGAATGAAAGTAAACATTAATAACTTGTTGGCTGATAGATGTGGAAAGATAACATAGATTTAGAAGCGAAAAACACAAGGCTTTAACATGATTTGTTGTCCGATTACAAGTAAAATCAACGGTCAACGCATTACTTTCAGCGAATTCTACTGTTCAAGTGAACGAATTTTAATACATTCAATGTATGAGCTTCTATTTGGGTAAACACACACACACACATACATAATAAAACAACTATACGAAAAGGGTTTAATTAAGAACAAAAAAAAAAAACATTGAAAGAGGCTTACCTGAAGAAAATATGCTGGCACTACAGGAAGGGGAGTGTGCGTGCTGGGATGTATTGTGCTAGGAACTGGAAAAACGGCCATACCTTGTGCCTGCCACAGCGAACCCAATTTTCACCCGAAAGTAAACAGCACAAAACATACAACCCAAATGCAAGCAAACAATAGATCGACAAAAAAGTTTTACGAATTTGCCATACCACAAGGGAAGTGTTTGCGTAAATATATCCGAATACACACAAATCGCACATTCAGTGGCCAAAAGGGTTTGCCGTGGGTGAAGCACATGTCATGTATCAAACAAGTAAAGAAGTTTTGAAAAAGGAACAGGAGAGAGGAACACAAATCCACCGAAAAAGGAAGAAAAAAAAGAATAAAATAAAAAAACAGAATTAAATAAGTTAAAAACTGATAAAAAGATGAAAAAAAATTAAACAATATCTATGACCAAAGTATTTACATTGTCAAACAAACAACCAATTGTTTCAACGAGATAAGCATGCGTTCGTAAGTTAACACAATTGATCAAGGCATCATTTTGCAAAGTGTAATTGACATTCTATGGAAAAGCTGCAAAATCCTACATATTAAATAGCACGAAATCAATAGGAAATGTAGATGTAGAAGCAAACGTTTCCTATCGCACACTACTGTATGGGCATGTTGACTAACTTATACTTTATTCGTCTTATCTACATCCGCTTCAGATAGAACCGATTCCAAAGGCTTAATGTCATTGATTTGTCGTACTAATTGTCGGGGGAAATAGATGCAGTGTTCGCGCACGCCGTGAATGTAAACACACTTGATTTAGAAAATTAAAAACCGAAACTAGGAGAATTTTCTTCTCTTTCAAAAAGTATGTAATTTACAAGGATACTTGGGTTATGTAAAACGTACGGGGAGATATTATTAATGACTAGCAGATTACTAACCAACTTTCAATTGTCAGTCTGAGTTAATGATAGTGGAGAATCATGTTACAAGAGGTTAGATAAAGCTAGTATGGTCATCTGTTTGACTACGTTATTTTTTTACCATTGGTTTGTAGCCGGTCTGATTGGTAGCCGGTTGTGGCTGTGGCGACCATCCAGCGGAGCCGGTTTTGGCCGACGTTTTCGGGGAGCTCCATTGTATGTTCCTAGAAAAAAGGGGGAGAAAAAAATAAGATAAGCGATCATCGTTCGTAAGATGTATACGATCCGGAAAATACTCACTTTCCACAGTTTGACTTGTTTATAGTCAAACTTTCAGCTAACGATGCGAGTGAGCTATCCAAGTCTCCGGTCAATACTTTCCCGGGTTGGGTGGTTGCCGCTGGTGGCGCACTTGCTCCTAAGGTGAGAGATGAAATGCGCCAGACCGATTAGTGTGAGTACCTACCACCCTCAGTATGTAAACATTCACTATAACTTACCATTTTGTTCCAATCCCCCGAATACGGAAGTGAAATTGTTATCCGATACGAACGTGTCACCTCCTGGAACTGCTTGTCCAGCAGACGTCATTCCAGCAGCTGGTGCGCCTGTCATACTTCCATTGAATCCTTCGATAAAAGTAACGTTTTACGCATTAGTGCTGCCCTTTTTCATCCATCTACCGTCCGTTTACCTCCATTGCCCATCCAATTGTTGGCGCCGAACGCATTGGCCGATCCGACCGGGACCGCGCTAGCTACGGTTGGTGCCGGTGTGGCAAAAACATCCGCAAATGGATTGCCAAGCTGTAGCAGATCATCGGAAGCTCTGGACGCACCAGCTCCGGCTAGCGGATCCTGCGCTGGTTTCGGAGCTTCGAACAAGTCGACGATATTATTTTGACTAGCGGTGGGCGACGACAGGAACGGATTGGTTAATGCTGTCGCCGTGGTCGGCGAAGAAACTTTCGACTGAAAATTAGTTACAATACAAGATCAGTCGAGCGTGAGAGCACATGCCTTGGCAGGTATCGATATGCGTTTCACTGTCCTACCTTGTACTGATTCATCGCAGCCTCTTCCTCGGCAAGGGCTTGTGCCTTTAAGCTTTCGTCGATCATGCCGTTGGTGGGACTATCAAATTTACTCGATTCTGCAACGATTCCAAACGAGGAACTGGTGGAAGCGAGCGCATTGACGCCACTTTTGACATTCTTTTGATTGCTGTACGAAAGAGATAGGCAAATTTGGATAGTTATTTTGCTATCTGCTACACGCAGAAAAGGAGCAACATATGCACGCTAAACATTACACCATGCTTACCTTGCCGTTTGAGTTGGGGTATTTGCAGCGGACCCCTTTTTGCCCTCCAGCGCTAGCAGATGTTGCTCAAGTGCGTCCAGCAGCGAACTTGGGGCTTTCGTCAAGTCGGGCAAATCACCCTTATCGATGCCCACATTCTGTAACGATTGCCGAGTCAACACATGGATGAGAAGAGGGTCAACATAAGTCACCGGCCGTTCGAGGAACCAAACTCACCTCCGCAACCTTGAGGAACTCGCCGACGCGATCCATACGAGTTAGAAACTTTTTGTACAGGTCAAGTGCATCGCGGCATTGCTTTTTGTTCATGTCGAAATACTTTTCCAGCAGATTAATAATGCCATCGTTGTAGCAAGCGAACAGCCGTATCAAATCACGGAATAGCAACATGAAGCACATGTTGATAACTCCTATCGTAATGAAAATAAAGAAAAGCAAAATTTAAACAAAAAACGGAAACAGATAGTAAGCATCCAACTTTAAGCGCATCTTTCTTGCCATCCTCCAACGCTGCTTCTTACCGTTCGTGAGATCGTTTGACGTACAGTCAAACTCGAGCAGCGAATCCAGCTGAGCCTGCAGTATGGGCAAGGTCTTCAGTAGTTTGTCGGCGTGCATCATGCGCAGGGAGCCCTCCTCCTTGCCACGTTTCATTTTGCAAAAATCGAACGCCACCGTACGGTACGACAGCGCCTTTTCGTTCAAATATTTAGCATAGCGTCGTATGAACGGAGACATGTCGTAGCCTGAAAAAATTAACGACATTTTGAAATGATTTCTGCCAAATAAATCACATCGTTGTATTAAGGATAAACAATTGAGAAAATACAACAAAATACCAATAGGAAAGAAAATTAATTAAACTTTGAACGATTGAATTCAATTAAAACAAACTGCAAGCTTAAAAATTCAAGCTGTGTACATTACTTCCCACTCCTAATGTTACACAAAAATTAGCTTAAAGATAGTCAACTCATAAAAAAGGCTACTCACAACATCCGTCTTATATACATCACCGAATGTTAGTTAAATGTTATTTAGAATTAGAATGAAAAGAGATATTGGGGAAAGTTGTTAAACAAGTTGGTGCCTATTCTTCATTTAAAAAGACAAATCGTCTTTAAGGAGACATTTTATTTGGTAGCCATGACTATCAAACGACGGAAAAAAATAAAAGAGGAACAACTACTTACCCATTCGAGCGCCAACGACACCTACAGTGTTTCGCGAATGACAATTCGAAGGTAGAGAGATGGTTAGTAGAGAGAATAAAAAGAGATGGTTTAAAGCATTTGTTAGTTAGACGTTGCTAACGTTGGCTCTACATAAGCAGCGTGAATGGGACCTCGCGAAAAGTGTCCCATTTCTTAATCTGATCGGTAAAGGTCAGTTTCGGTTAGAATTTGTGTAAGTAATTGATTTTAGTGTAATGTTGTAGGGTAATTTGTCTGGTCGGTGAAATGTTTTTGGTACGCTCTGACGGGTCCTTCACAATGATATCTACCTTGCACGCCACCCTTGTCGAGGAAATTGTTCAGCTGGAATGACGAGTTACTAGACGCCAGATATTGTATGAATCGCTAAAATCAGAAGGTTCATGTTAAAAGTTGAAAATTACCACGAATGTTCGACGCGAATTTTTGGGAGTATTTTACCTCATTGCCATAGGCCAGCATATGATGGGTGGTGATAAGTGCCTTGTACACCACGACCCAGTTGGCATTCTGCGACCGTTCGATTAGTAACGTGGCCAGGTGCGGAATCGAAACGTTCGGTTCGTTGGTGCAGTGTACCAAATCTTTAAAAAATTACATACGAAAGTTTAAGAAATAGTCTGTTAGCAAGCTGTTTGGTTCTGACTAAATGGATGTGGGCGACGAGGCCTGTATCTGACATTGCCCCATGGTAACAACTTATCATTGAAAACAAGGACTATCAAGAGAGTTAAAGTAGCATGCAACGATAAAGCAAAACAAATGTTCTTGTTCGTTTGGGACATTAAGAGTGGGCAGTCAACATTTGCATGTGGTTTCCATCCGTCGTTATCGTTCGGAGGGAGGATACCAATGCCAGGCTCGTTGCAAGCAAGAGCACACTATCTTCTTGTGTTCTGTTTCTCATTTCATTTCGTGATTGTATTCTTTGAACAATCGCTCGCTAACAGTGCCTGTCCAAGAAAACGCTGGTCTGGCAAAAAGAGTTTTAAATACATCAGTATCATGGAACGTATTTACAATTAAAGTCTATAGCGAGGTAAAAGAAAAAAGGATTATTTAACATTCTTGCACTCGATGTTGCGCTGGCGTACAGCGTGCGCCTTACGCAAGGACTTGTCAGCCACAGGGCAGGACGACAACGTCCATGCTGGAGCATCGTGCCGAGTTTGCCAATGATGTTCGTCCGCGTAGTGCGAAAAGCGAACATACAAATTTGGGGGCACCAAATGTCAATAAGACAAAACCAAATTCATCGGGGCCAAGGGTATCCCCACTCCCCAACCCCCTGGAAACGGCTCTCACTGACCGTTCGCTAACGTCTGATTGCCAGCAGATACAAGACTCGCCTTTACTCTAGATCACGTTGTCAACACTTACAATCGAGATGCTTTTTCTTGGGGCCAATCATTTCCTCTGTGGTCGCTTTGCACACGGATTTGGCCAGCCCTTGTCCAGCAAGGCTGTGCCGTGCAGCCAACAACCTGTCATTGATCGTTTGGCCAGCCATGTTGACTACGATATCCTTTTTACGCTTCCCCGCTGATTCAACGCCCAGTCGCTGTGTCCTTCAACAAGCACCGTATCCTTTTCTGGATCTGGATGATATTTTCACTTTCGTGCTTTTCACCTGTTAAAGAACAATCCACTTTTCACAGTGCCCTTTTTCCAAACTTTGGTAGTTCAGCGACACCACTGCTCTCGATGTTCACGCACCCGAAATTATGACACACGTAATGACGCACACATACATACACACACTAGCACAAGCGCACACCTGCACTGCCACGGAGTTTTTAGGCAAAAGAAATTCTCATCAATTTATTTTCTTCTTCCAAAACCATTGATATGGACAATTACAACTTATCATGAATTTGGTGTACCGCGGCCCTAGGACGTACAATGGCTGGCGTATGTTACTCAGTTTCGTAATATTCACGGTAAAAGCTAATCAACAATCTATTCTATACTCTTCTTCTCGTTGGATTCGATTCGGTTTGCGAACAAAAAACCAATGCAATAAAAGGTGAAGACGGTTTCTCAGCTCACTCGGGCGAAGATGCAAGAATTTCGCAGGGTGTACGATAAGTGTTGCCACGAGAATCCGACGAAGATTTTGTCCGCTGGACTGGTTACCCGCAAAGCAATGCACGCACGCATACGTACTAGCGCCGCCCGTCGTGTACTGACGACACACTTTTCAATCTAATTTGTTCTTTTCATTCTTTATTTTAAAGATAAAAAAACGAAAAAGACAAGTACGGTTACGATAATGGGTCGACTTCTTTCCTCAAATGAGTAGAACGGACAACGTTGCACTTGCGTCGCGGCTGTCAAGCTGTAGAACAGTTTCGTGTGATATAAATTTTATTTTTTTTACCCTTTTTCAATAAAAAAGGGGATAAGGTAATTGCCATGTATGAAAAACTCTAAAAACTATGCCTCGTTTTCCTCTTTGATTCGAAATTTGAGCAAAAATGTGGCTGTTGTGTGACGAAAACAATATTTACCTTTTCTACAAACCTTGGGCTAATGCAACCAGCTGATCAAATGACAGCTGCGAGTATAACAGTTGTCCATCGGAATGTTTACATTTGGTTTGTTATTAATTTTAGGTTCGGCTTTACGGCCCACTCTTCATCGCATCCGAAGGCTTTCATGAACTATGGCTCATTTTTACAGAAAGCTGCTCACGGAAAAGGTAAGTGTTAAATATATTGTGCGCTTTCACGTTCTTCATCGGGCTAATGAAACTTACTTGACTCGTTCTTTTCAAGGCAGGCCGATTACGTGACCTGAATACTTCTTTGCCTGTTTCGGCACTTAAGTTTACCTTCCAAAAGACAACCCAAACTCCAGAGCTACACGTGCCGCTCAATCATTTGGGTGACACATTTCAACAAGATTCATCCAAAACACGCGAGTTTTGTAAAAGTTTAAAGCAAGACAGAAACTGTGATGAGGCTACGATTGAAACCAAGTCGGGAAAACGATGGTTAAAATGTGTGCTCAACAAAGACACATTCATTTCGCAAACTCTAACAAATCGACCGCGCTCTAAAGAAAACCCGACTAGCAACACGATCGTGGTGGAATTCAGTTCTCCAAACATAGCCAAACCATTCCACGCTGGTCATCTACGTTCAACTATAATTGGGAATTTTATATCAAATATTAACGAATATCTCGGAAATCGTGTAATTCGCCTAAACTATCTTGGCGATTGGGGCACACAGTTTGGATATTTAGCCCTGGGAGTTCGCTTAAAAGCTCTTTCGTTGGACGAAATCAACAAAAATCCTATAAAGTGCCTGTACGATGCGTACGTTCATTCATATAACGTAGCCCGTGATGACCCAAAAATGCATACCGCTGCCATGGACATATTTGCTAGCATGGAACATGGAACAACCGAAGAGATGCAGCACTGGCAAGAGTATCGCGCATACACCGTAAAGGAGCTTGAAGATCTATATCGAAGGCTAGGAGTTCGTTTCAGCAGCTATGAGTGGGAATCGTCGTATAGAATGAACAAGATATCGCACGTTTTAAATGCGATGAAAGAACGAGGCATCCTGCACAACCAAGAAGATGGACGGCTGGTAATTCAGCTTAAAAATCGTACCGTGCCATTAGTGAAAAGCGATGGTACAGGTATGTACATTTTAAGAGATGTTGCTGCACTCATAGATCGTCACGATCGATATGGCTTCGAAAAATGTGTGTACGTAGTAGAAAATGGACAAAACGATCATTTTGTTTCACTAAGCGGAATAGCACACGCGTTCGACCTACCTTACGCAAACGATATTGAACACATTAAATTTGGGCGAATTCACGGTATGAGTACGCGGCGAGGGCAGGTAGTATTTTTGAAAGATATCCTTCATGAGGCCCAAGAATTGGTACTGGAGAAACAGAATGAATCTCCAAACACTAGAGCGAACGCGATCCACAATTCAGACGTTTGCGATATACTGGGAGCAAGTGCAGTTATTATTAATGATTTAAAACAACGACGAATGAAGGACTACCAATTTGAATGGTCGAAAATTCTACAAATGGACGGAGACTCTGGTATCAAGCTACAGTACACTCACTGTAGACTGGTGAGTCTTTTACGCGCCCAAGCATCGGATATGGATGTACACTCCATCAATTGTGCAGTTCAGTATTTACCCGAAGCTGAGGCTAGCGAAATAATTTGCCAGCTGGCCAATTTCGAACCAGTCTGTCATCAAGCTCAAGAAGCGGCCGAGGCGTGTATTCTTGTGGCTTATCTATTTCGATTGTGGTAAGTATGCTATTGTATGAAAAAGGAAATCCAAGTTCTATACACAATTTTATTTTTAGTAAATCTACAAACCTTGCACTGAAAGTGTTGCCCATCAAACATGAACCCGATTCACAAAAGCGTCTCCAGCGAATACTCCTCTTTAATAACGTCCAGGAAGTTCTTTGCACAGGAATGCAATTATTGGGATTAAAACCTCTCGAGGAAATGTGAACAACTTACATAATTTAGTGTTATGGGTTGTAGATTGAGTAAAATTAAAACACCCGTCATTGTGATTCGATGAAAAAGTTGTAGATATGAAACTAAGGAAACATAGTGAAGTAAAATAAAAGAACAATCAAATCCTTACTGTCCGTTTACACGTTGCGAACTCGCTGCGAACTCTTCGTGCGAACTATATGGAGATGACAAGTTCGCTAGTTCGATGCGTGTAAATGAGTTCGCTCGTTCCCTGCTTCTTATTCTTTCTAACTTTATCGGTCATATCATGTCAAATGCGCGCCAAAAACCGTTAACTGTACGGTAAACATAATTGTTTGTAAACAGAGCCATAAATATCAAGGGTGTGTGAATTATCTGATAGCATAAGCTAAAAAAAAACGATAAATAACAGAATTTGTTCTATTGGAGATAAAATGGAGTTGTTGTTTTTGTGTGAAGCCTCGGTTGGCTTGCTGCAACTATATTATTTAACCAGAAAAAACGTCGTTGGTGGGTAAGACCGATGTTGTACCGGCGGTCAGAGGATGGAAACCGTTTGCTTGCAGATATTGCGGAAGAAGCAACAGATGAAACCATCACTAAATCGTCATTTTCCGTTTGTTATCCATCTATATAAATAAAAAAAAAGCATGTGTTGCTTTGCAACGAGAGTAAGAAGATTATTGATAGTACCACCGTTATTCACCACTTAAAACTTACATTTTATCCAATACTAAGGACAAAATTATAACTTTTCAAACATCAAACCACACCATACAATGAAAACAATTGATGTTTGTTTACAAAAAGCGTGTGGTTCAAAATGAGCTGTCAAAAGTTCGCAGCGAGTTCGCAGCTCAAGTTCCATCGCTTGCGGGAATGGAGTTCGCACGGAGAGTTCGCAGCGAGTTCGCAACGTGTAAACGGACAGTTAAACAATAAAATCTTTTTCTTGAACGCCCGCCTAGGTTCAGAATTATTGATTTAGTAATATTTGTAATTACAATTTTTATGTGCGCACGGATTCATTAAACTTTTGATTCAACACTGATTAGTATATGCAGTTATCGGCGGAAATTTTGTTTCGGATATGTACATTTCAACCCCCAGTATTATTACCATGGCAAAAGGGATAAATATTAGGTAATGGTATGATGAAGCGTACAACACTGTAACAAGAGTGCGCAAAAGCAAAAACTCCAAACTATACAACACCACTTCTTGTCAGGATGCTGTGTGTGAGCATCATTTGGCTATGATCATTACGACGAGCAGCTGAAGTGGTTTTGTTATGTAGTGCACATGAATTGATCTAAAATCTACTCTTTTTGACTTTTTGAACGATTTCAATTTTCAAAATTGTGCATTTGCGCGGAAACCGTATTGTGCAGAACATGGCAGTCGGCGGTAAGAATGTTTGCTATCATTTATTTCAAGTTCAGCCCAACACAGTATCACATGTTAACAAAGTATCTCTCGATTTTCATCTGTTTAGGGCGTGTTACGGGCCGTCTCGGATATGGCAATGGATACTCCGATGGTAACAAGAAAACGGCTGTACAAGGAAACTTGCAAAACATTACATTACGTTTTGTGGCATTTCAGGACGTTCTTACGCGGGCATCAACGAAGAAATAATGTACGTGAGCATAGGAATGGGAATTATCATTGCCATTCTGATTTGCATCGCATTATGCTACATAGCTCGAGAGAATTGCAAAAACAAACGGGAATACTATATTACTGCTTAGAAATGTGACCATTCAGTAGAATCGAATGAATGTGTTGTTTAATAGCTAACTTTGGGTTTATTAAATGCTTTGCTATTTACGGCTGGCATGCCCCACATAAAGCACGCTTCCCAGAGAGTGTATCAAAACATACTACGTCGGATTGGCGCCATTGGAACTTTGGTATTTTCCCAAGCTAACTGATAATAACGGAAAAGTCTGTTTATTGCAAAACAATAATTACTGAATACGTATTGGTTCCTTTTTTATAAATTATACAAAGTTAAAACGGTGCAGAATAGTTTCAGCAGTACAATGTTATTTACAATGTATACAACTCGAAGTAGGGGAAACATATGAAATACAATAAATTGTTAAAATATGAGTAAAATTAACGAGAAGGACTGAAGCTGAAGCATGAGTACAAGGACCCTTTGCCAGCCTGTAGACTGTTGCTGGAAATGAATGTAATAAATGTATGAAGAATGTAAATGTTAAAATAAATAAACATGTTCATTGACTACGCTTGGTGGGAATGATTCCATTTTTATCTAGGTAACAACTCGAAATATTGTGCTTCTTTGAGGGTTATGCATTTGCAACGTTCTGTTTTTTATTCATACGAATGATTTCCTTCGAAGCGTTTTTTTTAGAGAGCTCTATTAACCATCAAGCTGCGTTCCTATTTCTTAGAAGGTTTATCATAATTTCGCCTACTTTGTAAAACTTTTACCGTATACAAAAAGCAACACTATAGGAACACACCTACCTTATTTGTTTTTTTCGTCTAGTTTGAAATTGTTGTGCCGCCTCCAACTGACGCACACTATCAAAGCGGACCGTTCGGAGGCAGAAAGGCATCGGCAAGTTCATGTGATGCTAAATTTTGACAGCAGTAGAGTAGCATACGTCAGTGTGGTCGGGTCGTGCATAGCCGAGAGAAGAAGTCTCGCTGCGTGTCGCTGTCCTCTTTCGATCGTTTATTTCTTGGAAACAGCGTAAGGCGTTTCCAGAACAAAAGTTTTCTCTAAAATATATATTGTGGCTTACAGACTGTTTAATGCGTACTCGTAATAAAGTGATTGAGCGGTATCGTGTAAAGCAAGTGCTCCTCGACGGGCTGCGAAGTAATGCACTAAGTGAATAATGCAGTAGCAACAGCACTTTTTTCATACACTTGTTGCGTACCGTATAAGTTATTTTTCGGTGGATTATTGGTGAAACACAATTCCAAAAGACTTATACTATCGTGGATTTACGTAGTGGACCAAAACGTTAAAAATAACCGCAGAACTGGAGCGCTAGCTTCTCGGAACGCGGTTTCCTCGAAATTCCTAACTATTTTTCTTGGAAACGACATAATACAATTTCTCAGAATCGTCAAGTCTCGGTGAGAGGCGTGCGATGCCGCGGCGAGGATAGTGTGTGCGCGGTTTACATCTGCCCGCAAGTAGAAAAATTAACGAAAAGTATTACACCAACACAGGTAAGCCCCAGTTTGACAGAAATAGCTAGGCTTTTCACGAACACTAGCGCGTATTGGCGTGGTGTGGTGACTGACCGGGTCGATGTTGTTTTGATTTCGAGGAAAACATCTCCTCTCCGTGAATTCGGTGGCCAACACCGTTTTCGTCCCTTTTTCCATTCTCTTTTACACCCTCGCTTCGTTACTTCTTGCTGGTTTGGCTTGTATTGCATGCTGTGTGGACTTTCCAAAAGCTTCCATCCGGGTCAACTGGAACATATGTCGAGCAGATGATTCTTTTTTTTTATGTTAACCAGCACATAACGCACAGATCCATAGGCCTTAAATTTTTCCAGTTCCTGGAAAGCAGGCGTGGAGAATTAGCCTTTTTCAAACTGGAGAAGATTTACATCCTTACGAGGCAACTGTGTATCCTTCCTTAGACAGCTTCAACAAATTGCTGCAAATGTAACAAAAAGATGTATGGATTGTAAACATATAGTTCAACTATGTGTATGAACGTTTTACGTACGATGTCAACAGCATTCCGGAACCTAAGATCATCCTTTATTTTCTTAGGATAGTTGTTTCTCTGAGTGCGAAGAATGCGTAAGAACATATGCTCCGCAACTTTGGTGGCCTTACAGTAACGACAAATTTCTATTTCACGCTTGTAATTTGATAATCCGCGTTTCCTGTGTCGGTCTCTTTTTGTAAGAAATGCTTCCCATATCCATTTGCGCGCCTCAGTCAACAGTGCTTCGTGTTAAGAACTTAACCCATGCTTAGAGATTTAGTGTGGGTACTTGAGAGACATTTTTAACGTTTTATCTATTTTTCATTATACCAGCGGTTCCTACGCACACACATTTTGGTTAGACAGCTTCATACACATCGTGCTATAATTTGCAATTTTTCCTCCAGGCGTAACTTGAGATTGCGTGACGATAATTGATATTTCGTAGAACCGTTTGCATTTTATTGCCAACTCGGTTCATCTAAAAATTTTAGACCCTCGCACATCCACATGCGCCTAGCCACCTCTTTAGTTTTATGTTCATTTAGTCAATGAACTCAATTGAATTAATGATTTTTTTTTTATAAAATATTGCTCAATATTCTACATACGACAATTTTGGCAGTTGATTGTTCTTTGGTTGATTTTTATTTGGCATAATTTTGAAGATGAAATTTTACTCTTTAATATTGGTATTATGAACTTTGTAAAACTAACCTAGTTCCGTTCGTAGAAAATACTGAAAGGTCATACAAATTAATAGCAATTTTTGGGAAAATCGATTACGTGCATTAGAGCGTATGAAATAGTGTTCTGTTGTTTGCGGTAGATTTTACGTGGATGATCACAATAACCTAGTAAAAAAATTAAATAAACAAATATATACCCGCCACACTATCCCATCGATTGTTAAAAGTAACTATTGGTGAAACATGCAGTTCAAAATCGAACAACGGGCAGACTCTTATTTGTTTTGCTAGTAAGATGACAATTCATCAATTCTCCTTGAATCCATTTATTCCTTATAAATATTACTGACGATAGTTTTCCGGCGCTGGTTCTCCTTGTTGAAAAGAACTTAATTTGTATTAAACATTAAAATTTCCAAAGAAACCGTATAAACGGCTTGGTTTAAATCGCTGGATTTTCCATATGCCCTTATGACAACTGTTTGTATAAGTTATGATAATAGAAAAAAATCATAGGCCGAAGTGCAGGAGTTTTTCGCAGAAGTTTAATTGAAATACGCTGTAAACAAAATGCTGCCCGTAAAACGTATATGTTAACTTCAGACTATTGCTTGTTTTATAATGTCTCAGAATAACCAGGATTTAATGTGTGACGTTCTTTCTAGGAATCGCCTCATTCCACATTTTTATGTAGATAAGATAAGATCCTGCTCTGCTTTCTACCTCCTTATCATAGAGCAAATAGTTCTCATGTTACGATGTACGCACAAAGCGGGCATTAAAACTTGTTTACGTAGCAGCACAGAACAAGACCAGTGTCTAGACTTCTAGAGACGCACCTTTAACATCTATCCGAAAGACTATCGACATATAGACAAAACATCATTTTTTTTACTGAAAAAGCAGCGTTAATGTATGCACAAGCAAACTAGTGATCGAAAATCAATCCTTGTATCATCGATCTCTTTCAGCATTTTAAAATGATGTCTCGAGCAGTTTTTGTTGCCATCCTGTGTTCGCTATACTGCGTTAGCGAGATTTCTGCGCTGGGATGTAAGTATTTTAATTACAGCCCTTGCCTCATTCAAGACAATTTGTTATTTTTCCTATCTGTGCTCTTATCACATTACATCAGGGATTTTCCCACAAAAGGCAGTTTACCGCGAGGTGAACGACACGTTTCGATTACAATGCACCCTTAATATGCATTCCCCCGAAGCACGCGGATCGAACAGCAGTTATCTGATGTTTTACCGAGCGGAGATCCCGGTTCCGCGGGATCAGGTGAAGGTAAGTACTTATCCCTACGCGAACGAACGCTGAACAAATGAGCATAAAATATTAAAAAAATTTCTACGGTACTCGTCTCCAAACTGTTGCAGATAATAAACTCCACTACAATTGAAATGACGGTGGAACACGCGCAACCAAGCAGCGATGCGTACACCTGCAAGCTGAAAGACACCTGGGGCATCGCGATCCGTAGCGTCTACATCGGGCAGAAGCCACAGGAAGTGAAGGACTTCAAGTGTCGCGCACCACGCTGGTCCAAACTCATGGTGTGCACGTTCACGCCCGAAGTAAATCCGGTGTCGGTGAATTATACTCTGCTGTTTCACTTTGATCCCCCACAACAAAATTTATCTTGCACGCTGAAGTATAATGATGACACGAATATGAACGAATGTGTGATCAGTGTGACGAATGGTGGTGGGTACAGGCTCGTCAACGAGAAGTACTTTTTTATCCTGACCGCAAAGAACGTGCTCGGCGAGCTGAATCAATCCTTCACGATCAATCATTTCGATGTGGTGATTCCACACATGACGGGTAATTGCTCCGTGGAGGCCATCTCTTCGGACAGTGCCGTTTTGAAATGGGAGAAGTGGTACAAATACGCCGGTTTCAATCGGGATTTCATCAACGAGGTAAAGTTGCTCTCCATCTACGATAACAACGTATGGCAGAATGTGAGCACCGAAGGGTTGACGCTTCAAAACATGGAATATAGGCTGCCACTGCTCGCCCTAAAGTACGCGGCAACACGCTACGACGTGCGCATTCGGATGCGCACTAACTCTCCCGAGCAGGGAGACGATATGTGGTCTAACTACACGAGCTGCCTGTTCACAACGTTGCCCCGGAAGCCGGACATGCCGCCTGATGTGGCCGTGGGCAGTTTTGAACACTCCAACGAGAAACGCCTGTTTGTGTATTGGCGTGAGTTGAACAAATGGCAATATAATGCTGCCAGCGGGTTCTACTACGAGGTGCAAATGCGCCGCCAGGACGGCACAGTTGAGTAAGTTTGGTTGTGTGTGCCTAAAATTGACACTTTTGTAAAAATATGAGATTTCATTTTTTGACCTTTACACTTAAATCTTGACTTTCCTCTCTTAGAACATGGACCACGCTCAATGGCATGATCGCCCGCGAACTGTCACCCGATATGGACTATTTCTTCCGCATTCGAAGCGCCAATACGGAAGGCACGTCAGAGAATAGCAGTGTCGTGTTTGTGCCGAGCCAGCGACATCGTCTCGCTAAGCCGACAATCGAGAAGCTGCTGTCCGATTCGGGCAAATTCACCCTCTCGTGGAAGCCACCTTCACGGGGCGCATCTTCCATCACCAGCTACACCGTGTTCTGGTGCAATACGACCAGTAACTCCCCGAACGATTGCAAGGGATCGATCAACTTTACCACTGTGCCGTCGAATCAGACGACCTTCGTTTTGGACAATGGCGGTGTGACGTTGAACTTTGCCGTTTCAGCCAACGCCGACCAGCACTCGTCCGGCATGGTGTGGGCCGCCTGTACGGCAACGCACAAGACCGACATCGGCAAGCTGAAAACGATCTGGATCACAGAAACGGTTTCGTCTTCGATACATTTGCAGTGGAACACGGAGTGCGGTGATGTCGTGCACACCGGATACATGATCTACTACTGCAATATCAATGAGCCACGCATGCAAGACTGCAAGGAGCCGGAGCTCTCGGTAAATGTGACCAACAAAAATCAGCACTATTGTTTGTTAGAGAATTTGAAATCATACGCCACGTACAAAATCGAAATTGCTATGTACTCGGAAACGCACATCGGCCCAAGGAGTGAACCAGTCTTCAACACCACCAGAGAATCGGGTAAGTTAAAGAAGTTTGTACAGAAAATGTGTGTGAATGAAATGATCCGATCAGCTTTTTGGGCATATCGCCACCTGAAAAATTACAATCTTAGAATTTTATGAGGTTGAGCCATTGAACAGCCGTGAGATTTGAGTGCAACGAATTGCACCGATTGAAATTGTTGTACTTAAATTATTTCAACCTTTATTTACTCGCTTCACCATTGAACCGCTGACTTGTTGTTTGAGCCAACTCACCCAGTTTTTGCGCCGTTGCGAATAATACGACGCAATCACAGCAAGCGAGCTGAGCGAGTTTGCGCAAACAACGAATCACCAGCACAATAGCCGAAGATCATGGGACGGACGACGAAACGGAGCGATAACGGGTTTATATAGCAATCCGTGTTAAAGAACTGTTTGCTATGATCGTCTGTATGTAATTCGCAAACAATCTGCAAAAGGTTAGAAGAGGATTGTGTGGATAATTTTCTTCATAACTGGAATATAACATAAGTTATTGACAGCTTTAAGCTTTAAGAGCTTTTGAGTTTAACAAACCTGCAACAACCGTTTATAATTAATTCTACTACATTAAAAAAACAATGGTATTACACAAAATAGAAGGGTTTAACAGGACCGCAAACCTATTTATCGTTTTCACTCAAATTCATTTGATAGTCAACATTACTGGACTACTTTGACTTGATTTCCTTTTATTATCAAGCATATCGTGTAATACTTGCTCTCTTCTCTTTGTAATGTCTACGATACAGCACCGTCGCAACCTCGGAACCTGACAGTACTAAGTGTAACGAAGAATAGTGTTACCCTGCACTGGCAACCTCCGCTTCACATTAACGGAGGCACGATGAGCTATGCAATTTTGTACAACGGACAATCGCACAAACACAACCTGGAAGGCCCGTATGATCGGGAGGTGGAGAAAACGTTGGAACATTTGGATGCGTTTACGGATTACAACATAACCGTACGAGCGCACACGGTGGACGATTCGCCCGTCAGCAACGAAGTGCATGTGCGAACGCTTCTTGGTGAACCGCAAACCATTGATCAGCCTAGCACGAACAGCTCCGGTGGCTCGCAGCTTACGATCGGATGGAATCCGCCCTCGAAACCAGCCGGGTGTACGGAATTCTACGAGCTGATGGTCAAAAGCAAGGGCGCCGTAATCTACCAGCAACGCCGGCCCGGCTGTCAACTGCGACAGGCAATTTGCCAGACACAGGACAGCTCGAAGTACGAGTTTTCCGTTCGAGCCGTAAACGTGGACATTGTCGGTGAGGAGGGGGTTGCGTTTAAGAGCCTTTCCTGCGAAGCGCGGTGGGAAGTTATACATAAGCGCTGGCCGGCACTGAAGCGCTACATCGCATACGACGAATGCGGGACTGACGCTTCCGGCATCTACCACCACGGGAATGGTTTCGCCGAGGGCGACACACCTCCACACGATGTCCGGCTACTGTACGGTGCCTGGTCGGTACCGTTGGCACATTGGTGTAACGTTTCGGCAAAGAACCCAATGTTCCTGCCGTTGATGATTTTAGGAAGCTTGGCTTTGGTTTGCATTTTTATGAGCTACTCCGTCGTAAAGGTTAAGCACGTGCTAAAAGTGCAAGTGATCATTCCCGATGGGCTGAACGATCTAACGGGGCCTTCGAAGCCGGGCTTTAACGTCGTCAGTGCCGGAGGACTAATTTTTCCCGAGCACGGCAACATCATCAACAGCGCGAAGGACGAAGGCTACACCAAAGAGCAAAATCAATGTCTGCTGCAGTCATCCTCATCCTCCGGTGGAAGCATTGGCGATCTGAGTCGGACGCGCTCATCGCCCGATTTTTGTAGCAATAGTGGATGTTGCGAAGAGGATAATACAAGCTTCTATGATCAGGAGGCAGAGCGACAGGATGATGATCTGAACGACGGGGTACGTTACTTTTATCGGACTTATAATGTGTATAATTAACGTCCATCGTTTCCGTCCCAAAATGTCTTTTAAACTAGTTTGGTGATGATGCATCGGACACAATCGACAGCAACCATTTGGATGAGCTTCAATCTCAAAGTCACTCGTCGCCGAATGGAGGAGCAATGATGGACCATTCGTTTGGCAACGTGAACAAAGGCTGTACATCAGGGACACCACCAGCTTTGCTGATGATGGTGGAGGGTGCTGGTGGCACACAAAGCAAACCGCCACCGATGCCAGTCACGTCCGGCTACGTTCCTGCCCCTTCGATCAATGTACGTGGATTAATGTTGTGTTACTAGAAAATGTGTGTTAGTAATTGATTCTTTTTACGATTTTTATAGACCATCAAACAGCCAATCAATTCCTCCGGATACATGCAAATAAATGCACTTGCAAACGGTGCCATGATGGCGCCTTCCGATTCGATGCAGAAAACGTTCAACGCCAAAATGTCGGCGACTCCAATTTCAGGTACGAACGAAGCAATTGTTTCTCACACACTGTATACTGTGCAGCTTTTAATATTTCTTTTT
>KE525296.1:150995-167213 GCA_000441895.2 Anopheles sinensis | reverse complement strand
TTTCGTTGTTTTTTTTTTTCTCCAGGATACGTTACACATAAGCAACTGTCAGATTATGGGCAACATTTGCAGTAGAAGAAGCGCCTACTGTGGTAGGAAGTGTGGATGGTACGTCCAACTCCTGGCAACTATGATGATGTAGCATTGTACACCAGAGCACACTGCATGCAAGGTGTTCTCTATTTTCCTGTCTTTATCCACTGCGTGGAATCGACTATGTCGGATGGACCAGTTTCGAAGGTTTAAAAAAAATGAACTAACAGTGTGAAGAATCGGAGAGAGGTAGTGCTTACCGAGGCAACGTAAGACTGCACACTTTTTAAGCACACAGATACACACAAAAACACACACACACACAATCCTGCAACTATGATAAGAAAATCAATTGTTGTTGTCGTAATGTGAATCACCTGGACTACATCGAATTTGCAACGGATGCAAAGTTTTAATTTTTGACGTATTTTTAGAGCTTTCAGTTGTACGGCTAAAGAGTTTTCACACTTGTCACTATTACGTCCGATTCTTCATTCTCATTTTTCTTATGATACTCTTTGTTCGTCTGAAAAAAAAACAAAGCTCTATTTGCTCAAAACATTAACAAATTCTTAAGGAAAAGGAAAACTGAACATTCAAGATTCAAATGTCCGCCATCAACATATATCGAATGTCTCGATCTTCTATTAATTTTAAATGGGTGTCCATATTGTGTGATAACCCGTGTGGCGCTAAACACCATTGTGTTTAAGCTGAGAAAGTGGCATGTTTTGGCTCATACAGCAGGGAGAAATGATTAGTTGATCGCCTGTAGTGAATGAAAACTTGCTTTCTATGATTGGTGCGAAAAAGGCTTTCCTGCCCTTTGCGATGTTCCCATTTTATTGATAGAGCCAGACCCCCCGGGCTAACGGAGAAGAGAATCCTATGTGTACCTGTATGTGTTCTATAAAAGATGTATGCCGAGCTTGATATAGTGTAGAGTAGTAGAAACAATAATGAACCCACAAGATGGGTGCGTTTTATCAATTTTCTCGTTGTCAGGTGCAAATAATATATATATGAGTGTGTATGTGTGTATGTTAAATGAGATAAGATGTTACACGCTCCCCTTTATCTCACATGCTCCTGTACACCCTAAGCTACTCTTACCTTTAAATTGTTTTTCATTTATAAATTACTTATTATGTGTAAAGAAAAATCCTGAGTGAATGAAATAAAGAAAATCGACGATGAAACATGACTGAACGAATCAGACTACCAATTATTATCTATGTAAGCCCACATCAATGAAACAAAGAAACAAAAACTACCGTACAATCATGTCCGCCGGTCCCAGACATGCCTAATCAATCGAAAGAATTCCGGAAGAAAGACGATTAATGTGATTTAGAAACATTTACTTCCTAAGTTCAGTTGAATAGTCCTACGCTTTATAATCCCCTATCTTATCGGTACCACCTGGCTAAAAGAAAAAATATTCTGTTATGGACTACGTAACTTGCCCGTAACTCTACCAGGAGTTTACCTGGTGCAGAACATGTTCGAATCAGAAGCGAATGACGAGTCCAAAGCTCCCTTTGAGAAATACTGAATCAGTCTGTATCAAGTGACGGCATTTGGTTTAATTTTTTATTTAACATTTTGAATATGAAAATTTTCGAAGTAGGTTAAAAACAAGCTTGTAAGTTTTTTCTCTGTGTCCATTTGTTTATATTTATTCTCTTTTGTGTTCTTAAAAACAATTGGTTTTAACGATTGTTATTAAAAACAAACAATTTCAGGTTTAATTTATCATTTAATGGAAGTGTCAGGGTGGCGTTAACTTACCCAATTAAAATTTATATTGTTAGTCAATCTAGTGCATCTACTAGCATTTAGAGATCTGTGAGTAATGTTCCAACCGTCGCCCTACGATACGGGAATGTTTCGATTGTAGAATTTAGGAATGTGGCAATCATGCCAATAACGGTGCGTTTCAACATGATTTGTGGACGAGAGCGACTGGACAGAAAGACGGTTTTTTGATTACAAAAAGGTGGGGGTGGGATACACCTGTTAACAATGGTTACAGATTTTGGCTCAGAGCAAATACATGGTATTTTTCCATACGCTTCCTTGTCTGTTCCTGCTATGGTATAACATTCGACATGCAAACTCAACTGTTTGAATTTGCTTGAGTTATCTGCTGCTAATTTCCTTCACTTCACGTTAAAATTGCATATAAATATCCATATCCATTTGTAACAATACAGTTCAAATTTGCGTTTTTACACCATCAACTACACATGGGCAAGTTTTTTTTTCAGACTGCAATAATTTATAACGGAAGTTGTCACATTTTGAGCTTAGATTAACTGAATTATATCGTATCCTTGGGGTCGCTGATATAATGATACATCATATATAAATTTATATATGTATATATATAGCTTTTAAAAAGTGTTTGGTATTAGCTTTTGTTTGATTTAATTATCCCTCTCGGGTTTATTCTAAGCTACGTTTCGTTTAGGTTCATCTCCTTACATTAATCCTTGATTTTTAAGTGCATCCCTCAAGAGGCATTGTTTTATTTATATTGGTCCTTTAGTGGTGGTAGAGAATTGCTATTTGTGTATTTTTTTTAAACGTTTACTATCTTTTGGCCGTCTATTTGGGGCATGTTGGTTGGTACCCGCTTTTTACCCTGCTGCGCGGATCATAATGGCGTGATTCGCTTGTTTTACTTCTTTTCACGCCTGTATGTACCGTTGGCGCCGTTTTTGACATTTTTCGTATGCCAGGTAGATCAGCGCCAGTGTGATTAGTATTGCGATGGTCACAGCCATCCCAATACTGATCCATATTATTTCTTCATTTATTCCTCCATGATAGGATCGGCCTGAAAAATTTAGAGCCGAAGAAAATTAAGTAAGATGGATATCTTTCTTTCTGTGTATTAGGCTTATACGAACACTAACCTCCGGTCCTGTAGTTGGAAGAATAACCAATGTTTCCAGTGCCTGCAACTCTTCCGACTGCCATTTTGATTGTTTACTTTTGAAGCAAGTTCTCTTTTCTAGCTGCAACAAAACGGTCAGCATCAGTTCGATATTTGGGCCAAACTTTGCAACAAACGAATTAGATAAACTTGCCAGTATGTGGTCCCTTGCAATACTGTTCAACGATGTGTGCGAACTAGAAGAGGGACAGTTTGCAGATGGAAATCACGGCACTACTAAATGCTGCTGACTTGGAAATATCCCCTGTTTAATTAGCTAATGTCCCAGGATCGGAAACGAAATTTGAGGACTCCACAACAACATACTTGCACATTGCAAAAAATCACGCTTTCCTTCAACTGCCAAGGATAATTTAGTATTGCGTTCAGCAGCTGCAGAAGTTGAAAGAAATGCGAACCTTACAGGATATTCTCGTACAGTGCAATCTTATCGCCCTGCTGGTCGTGGTCTAACTGTTTTTTTTTCTTCTTCAAAGGGTTTACTATCGTTACCAAGTGTAGGGACGTTCCTGCGCAGAAAGCATCCAGCGTGGGAATGAAATTGGTAAGATTATATGAACGTCAGCAGAGAGCAACATGATGAGATGAAATGTTTCAAGAGATCCTATATTTTCCAATGCAACGGTTAATATTTTTAGTTAATTTATTCAAATGGCAATGTTTTCAAGTTTTGTTGTGTGAAAAAATAGTCACGGTATAATTCAATCATAATTAAAGAAACGTCCAGCAACGGCGCAGCATCCATCTTCCATGCTTTTTTTCTAGACACGAGGTTTCATGGAATGTAACCCAAGTCGAACACGATGCAATTCGAATCACATGAATTGAAAACATCGCGATGTTTTCTGGGTGGTTCATGAATGAATGCATGCGTTGCTGCTGTCAGTTCTGTTTTTCCTTGTTTGTCAACATGAAATAGAAACGCGTGAGTATTGATGACGTATGCGTAAATAAGATAAAAGCACGCTGTGGCTCTTAGCACGGACTTCGATCGTAGAAATTCGTTCGAATCGAGCGGTCAATTTACATACAAAAAAATAATGGTCCAGTTCCTTTGACGTAATATGTATGAAAAGTGATAGCTCGATTCGAACGAATTCTACGATCGAAGTCCGTGCTACGGCCCTGTATCTATTTTAATACTATTGATACTATTGAAATTAACTGGAGGTACTCTGCATTTTTCAGATTCTCTTGCCTAGTTCACTTGCTGTTATCTTTGTTCAGGGTGGGGCTAATTCAAATGAATAGCTGCCTAGCATATAAATGCTATCTTCAGTGCTGAGAAATAACAAATGTCAAAAAACCTCAGAAAGATTCTCGTACGTACTAATATCCATATGACAGTGTTTATAAAATCCATTATAACGCTGTTTTTGCCCATCTTGGCTAAACTTTTTACGTTCTTACGTTCTTCGATGGATTCCGTCATGTTATTTACGTGAGTCTCACTGAAAAAAAAATCCTTTTGTCTCACATATTTTTCTGTATCATTTGACACCACCCTTGGAAAAACAAATGAATCTATCCTCGTAAGTTCATTCAATTTGGTTCACTCAATCGAGAGAATTTGGTTACCTGGGACTACGGTTGAATATAAACAATTTCTAAATGCCGAAAATTCATAAATTTCTGGGCAACTTTAATGCAGCACTCGTCGCTTAACACTAGCATCCATTAATTTCAATATTTATCATATGAAATAGTAGCGTGCTAAATACACTTTCTTTTCTGAAAGCGGTAATTGTAAGCACCACTTACCTTAACGACGTCGTTAATGCAGTCCCTTTTAGCAATTTTAGCATGCATACGCATCACTTTTATCAGTTTTAGTAATTGAATTGTGGCTACTGTCCTAAAAGCTAATGCAAACAGAGATTTATTTTACTGTATTCATACAATTAAATACAAAATTGCAATGATCTTTTATTTTCATATTCATATCCAAGTCAAGCGAACATCAACGATTTCACGATCTCCATTTTGTAGGGCCACTATCCGCTGATACAGTTCCATCGCCGGCCCCAATTTAAGACCGAATCTTGAAAGTACGTCTCCTTTTTGCATGAGAAGCAACGATGGGCCATCGATTTCCTGTGGGGTTTCAGAGTATTATGAATAAGCATGCCCAAAAACCAAACAATTCTAGCTTTAGTTACCTGTTCCTGAAATAAATCTCCCCAGTCTTGACAGTGTCGACTAAAATAACGGCAAACGTCGTCGCACGACCAGAAACGAATTTCCTTTTCTTCCTTAGCGATGATTCGATCAGATTTTTCCTGCTTACAAACGATCCTATCGCTTGAACGCCGATACTCGTCCACACGCTCTGGGTCTGGTTCCTCCTCTTTAATGTTGGCGGATAAACATTCGTTATCTGGTGCCTCATCGTTTCCATGTCCACTCAGTTCTGTTTCGCTAAAACCGGCAAAATCCTGCTGTTGTTTGGTGTCTTCCTCCTCGAACCCTCGGTCACTGCTAGTCTGCTGCATAGGGCTTTGTTCTTGATGATGCTTGTCGTGGGATTTGTTCAGTTTTTCCGTTTCCTTGTCCAACAAGCAACCGGGACAGGTCCATGGAGCAATTGCCGTTTTGCGGGGCATCCGACCAGGGCCATTTTTGCCGCATACCATACAAAAGCGATACGTTCCGGTCGGTGTCACTCCTCCAGGAGATGTGGACACGTTGTTGCTTCCTCCATCCGTTGACGAGGACAACGAAGGTGTCGCCGTTCGGATCGGTTCGGACTTTGGGGTCGTTGCAGCTGGGAAATCAGTTTCACTCCTCCGATTTCGTTTCCGTGGCACATGATGGTCAGACGGATCGAACACGACTTTAGCTTTCTGTGTGTTACCATAGAAACGAAAAGTTGTTGGGTAAGTTACATAAAAAATAGGACAGATATTACGTTAATGTATTATTTGTACCTTTGTGCGAGATCCAACGCGGGCAGTGATGCGATCGCTACCACCGTCCTGATCGATCGGATTCTGCGTCGATTTTCCCATGGCAAATTGTTGGCGATATTTTTTTTACCTATTTCACGCGTTCAAGTTGCCACACGATAAAATATTCGATACGACGCGATACGATTCAACGTGCACCCACGTCACGTTTACTAAACTACGACCCAACAAAACAAACAACAAAATTTCTGCCTTCACAAAAACTGGCCAGTTCGAGCAACACTTTACAAGTCCACCGCGAGACCCACAGAAAAGTTGTAAAAGTTTTGTTTGTAATCGATGCTTTGTGAGCAATGTATTCCAATTTCAAATGAATGAACGCACTTTGACAGCTTGCAGGCAATACCGAGATCTTCTCGAGCAAAACTTTTCTTTATTGTTTGCCTCTGTGCTATCCCAAGGGCCAAGGTAAACTGACAGCTCCTGGCGAGGAGAAGCCTGCTCTAGCGTTCTGGCCTCTGCGTACTGCAAATCAGAAAATTTAATCATGAGTCAAACCAAAAACACAAGCGTATTAAACTTTCGAGCTAAACAAGGCCAGCTTCTTACATACCAACATCATAGCGAGCCCATACTGGCCATGCTTTAATCCAAGCCTCGTTTTGCAGTTTTTATTGAATTTAATTCCCGGGCAAACCCGAATTTCATACTGCAGTTGCAAATGAATTCTTGCATAAACGTCTTTATTTTGAGATATGATTCTTTCCTACCACACAATCAAAAGTAACAAAAACACTTTCATTTGAAAAGCTTGTGTTATAGGTAGATTGGGTTAATCTGTTGGAAAAAAATGAATGAAAATTAAACCACTGAGTTGAGCCGATTTTCTAATTTCGGTACAGTAATTTTACGGGTATTCTGCTCCGCTACGCATGGCAATAAAACTCACCGCAAAAAGATTTATATAGCATTTCTCACCTTTTTTTAATAATTTCAACTTCATTTCATAGATACATCATTTCTCACCTTTTTTTTAATAATTTCAACAACTTATAATGTTTAACCCTGGTTTTTGTCGTAAAATAGGGGATGATGGAAGGGAAATGAAAACGGAAAAAGCCTATCTGCACTGGAACGCGTACCTAGTCCACTGTGGACTCTCGGGGGTTTAAAAGATGAAATTGTTTGACGGTGTAATCCACTTGCTGTTGCAGGAACTTGGTGGCTGATCGTCGTAGTCGTCCGACTGGCGCCGATTCCCTCCGGAACCTCCCAAGGAAAGGAAAGGCATCTTGGAGGCTTTTTTGTCGCGCTGCTCTTGAACCTCTCGGTGATACAGTAGATTATCGTCGCGTACGAACTCTTGCAACCGACTGGGCAGCTCGTTTAGTGCTGGAAAGTTTTCGTATACACCACCGCCACTCGGCTCGCCGTAGGCCGACGGGGAACTTATGGAGCTGGGATTGTTTGCTGCCGCGGAAGCCGTTGTTCCCGCGGTCGGCGAGCCCACAACGTTATCCATGACGAGCTGATAGAACAGAATGTACGGTGTGTTCGGGCTCGGTATGTTCTGCAGATCGCTGGTCGAACATTCTGTAACGTAGTTGTCGTTAAATTTAAACCACGATCCCGAACCGTCCTGTGCGTAGGTGTAGTAGTGTCCGGAGTCCATGTTCGTACCGTAGTGCACGACTACCGCATAGTTTCGGTAGTGCAACTGGCGACGGTGCCCATCTGCGTCCGTTACGACGAGCGAAATGTTTTCATTGTGCAGTATTTTGTTCATCAGTTTTGCACGCAGATTGCGACTCTGGTCGTAGCGGAAATGTTTGACAGTAAGTATCAAGTTCTGTGGCGGCACGGTGACCGTTACGGAGCGTTCACAATCACGCAACTGCTGGCAGCGATCACAGAAGTATTGGTTCTCGCCGACAAGTTTCTCCGAGGAGCAGAAATAATCGAGCAGTTTCTGGACGGAATGAGTACCGTCCGCTTCCACGCCTAGCTCGTTGTCATCGGGAAAGGAAAGATCCAGCGATCGGAAAGTTTCGATCGTATGGTTCGTACTGTTGCAAACCGCACACAAGCATCCCACCGAAAGCTGCCCTTCGAAGGTTTTCTGAACGAGAGTTTTTGGCGGATTGATGCCGCCGCCACCGTTGGTGCTAGCAGCTAGTGACAAACCGGCATCTTGGTGCTGCTGATGGATACTCGCCTGGTGGAGCAACTTTTTCTCCTGCTCGTGCAACCGATCAAGAAGGTAGCTGAGAAACTCGGATGAATCCTGCTGATATCCCGGTGCGAAGCCTGGTGGTCTGGTGGAGGCAAGCACTGCTCGCGGCGTTAGTTCTGGTCGTCGTGAATGAATCAGAAGAGCTAGCAGCTGTTGCACCTCGGAAAAAGGCGGTGCATCGATCTGCTTGAGCAACACTTCCGTGCAAAACCTTCCAAGAGGAGATAGTTTTGAGGTTAGGAACGTCTTTCGATATACAAGCGTAAATAGTTTTTGAACAGTACTCACTGCTTAGTCATGGCCAACGCCTGCACCACGCTGTTCATATAGCATGTGTTACCCAAATTGACCAATCCAACCCGTGCGTTTGAACGGGTCAAACTATTATCCCCAATTACAACATTGTCGAACGGTTCTGAGTAGGCGTAGCTCAGCCGACCAATATCCTGCAGAAGAGAAGCATCAATGCATCGCTGAATCTGCCATCTTGTGCCGTTAATATTACCGATTGTAAATCTCCAGCTTCCAAACACGTAATAACAGGGCCGACTTGCTTCTGATAGAGGGGAAGATGCATGCGATCCACACATTGTTTCAGTCTATCCTTCCGAACTTTCGAAATACAGTTGGTTTTCCCTTTGGCCTGCAAAGTATTAAAAAATCGTGTTTGATTCGAGCGATTCATATATGAAGAACCATACACAAACATCTTACCCGAAGCCCTTCGATCAGTAGAATAATCCAAACATTAAGATTTGGCGCAAAATTGATCATACACAGCCAGTCGATGAAAACGGTGAGAATTTTAACGATGGCTTCATCGATCAGGTTTTTGGACAGGATCCATGCGACGCCTTGCTTCGGTTCCATCAGGGCCAGCATAATCGTGACATACGGGGAGGGGATCTTTTTCTCTGCAAATGCATCGTCGGTGTACAGCTTCTCCAGACAGTGCTGGACCAGATCGCGGTAGGCGTTTATCTCGACCAGTTGTTGGAACTGCTTCGTAATGATTTCCGCCAGCGATTGCATGTTGCGTATGTTTTGCATCGCACTCTTGTCGATCTGGTCGGCCAGCAGCAGGGAACAGATGTACTCGCATATCTGACGATACTCTGCCTCGGTCAAACCGTTCGCATTTTCGACACGCAGCAGCTCCTCCAGCACTTTTCGCAGTTTGGACGCTGATTCACTTCCTCCATTGCCACTGCTTTGAAACGACGATTCGGTGGTGTTTTGATTGATCGCCATCCGATTGTTTTCCCCTTTCCTAGAACAGCAGGATTATGGTCACAAGGTGGGTTTCGGGAAATCGGTGATGAACTCCGCTCCCTATTACAGCCAAACAAAACCAGTCAATTTATCCTCTTTCGCGACCTTCGTCTTTGTATGCCTATTACAATTCACTGTTGTGTATTCTGACAAATGTAGGTCTTTTTAGGAGATTTTTTTCAGCCTTTGATATCAGGCTACTTACATTTCCAGGTAGCTTTCCGTACGGCGAATTGGCAGTTCGCAATGTGACATATCACCAAGGTGCATGTATTGCAAGATGTGCTACAATCGTTTTTCGTCTTTTCCTTCGATGATCAAGATGGGCACTACGAGCGTACGAAAACTATCACAAAAATTCAAATAAACAGTTCTTTCTTCTTCAACCAAATAGAGGCTCGATCCTGAAAAAAACCTGTACCTGTGCAACCTGTAAAAAAAATAAGTTGCCAGATAGGCACACCTTATGTGAAAACAACCTTGCCCAACTTCAGAGAATACCGCAGTAGGATACCTTGGTCGTTTTCAAAAGTCCGTTCGCTCACCATCATGCCACCTGCGACTCCAAAGCTACCTTGATTGAAGTTTGTGTACAAAAAAATTTGCCGTATCCGCGACTCGCGCAAGAAGCTCTTGCAGAGAAAAGTGAAAGTAAAATCGAAGAGCAAAACAGAGAGAGCCAAAAAGAACGGCTCATTACCATGTTGCCCAATAGTACTGTTTTGTACGCCGTGGTACACCCCGGATGTCGGTCGTCCGGTGTTCAGGGCAGTCCAACAATGATCGAGGAAAAATGTACAGATTTTATCGCGCCAACTGCTTTCAGAGCAACGGTAGAGTGAATTATTTAAAAATGGTAAGTGCTGGTACAATAAGGCAGAATTAAATAACCGATTATTTACAGTGTCACGGGTGCGGGGGTGGGTAACTAAAAGCAAAACAACGGAAATCTGCCCGTGCCAAACAAGATGTAACATAAAGCGAGAGCAGCGGAGAATATACGTTATCGATTCTTTCGAACGCACGCGTAGTAGGACGAAAATTCGTACACCCGGTGGGGTAAAGTGGGCTAGTGTTTTTCCAACGTATGTAGTTCGTTTTCTGGCTGGAACTCGGTCGCTGGAGATTGCAGTTTTGCAGCAACCACATCCACGGAGCAAACAGCAGCATAACTGGCAAAATAGAAGGTAGTGGCTTTACCCCGGTGGTGTTAGTAACTGTCGATACTCTCCTCCTGAATATGAATTGCTTTTTGGAGTGGAAACCGTGCATGTTACATTCGGCCAAGCATCCATCCCCCGTTGGAGAAGGGTGGAATCATCGACCCGCTTCCTTTCATGCACCACCCTCCCCACCATGCTGCTCACGTTCATCTCTCGGACCGTAGCACAAAATTTGCTTACCGAGCGATTGAGCATCAGTGCCGCCCCGTTAAGCCACAAAGGAGGGCCACCTACTTAGGGCACCCTACCATTTCGCTACTCCACCATTCGCGCGATCTGCGTTCGCCAACAATCGAAGCCAACGGAACCGCGCGGTGCTGTTTATTATTATTTTTCCTCAACCGTTCCCCAGTGCGCTTACTCGCATTGCATGGTCGTGCGCGCGCTGTAGTGCATCATTCCGCATCTCTGCACAGCACAGGACCGTGTGCCAAGAGGAGATGCGAATCGCATATAGATTTGCCCACACGGTCACACATTTCGCGCCGTGTCGTGGTGATCCGCGCCAAGGCAGAGGAAGAAATATGTAGGCAAGTGGTGGGGACGGATTGGCTCCGAGACGGCCGTCTTCGTGCGATGAGCAAAATGCGCGCGCGACGAAAGGTTGCGTGTCGGCAAATGCTCTAGACGTCTTCGCTGCACCCACCGTAGATTCTTGGGAGAAAATGGGGCTATTGTCGGGCGGCTAGGTGGTTATTTATTTATTAAATTTTCCCTCTCCTGAAGTGGTAGTGAGAAAACGGTTCCATTGGCCATTCATCCCTCCCCCTCCTTCTATTACCGCAAGCAGTCTGGTTCCCCACGTTTCGTCGTTGGCTTAGGAGGTTTTCTTTTTTTTTCAAACTTTTAATCACCAAAGCCCAGTGGAACGTAAAACAATAGACACATGGCGGGGGCCAACGAGAGCGCACGGGCGCCACAAGCGCGGATGACTGTTGTGGTCACGGGTGATAGGGTTTTCCACTGTTGTGAATAAAAGAGAGCTGCATGTAAAAGAGAAACGGCAGCAGCGCCAGAAGGAGAAGGAGAACAAGCGAGAGTGAACGGGATTGCGCGAATGATGTTGTGCGGAGATTCAATTCCGTATCCAGAAGATACCGTCGTTGCAGTATCGAACGCAGCAGGCCACCGCGGTGCACGAGCAGACAAATAACTCCTTCGCAACATTAGTAGGCTCGCCGTGTTGTAACCGTCGCTTCCTTAGATCAATTCCTCGTGAGCCTTCATTTAATTTGCTTCCGCGATTTGTTGTGTTAACCAATGTTCTCCACTGCAGGGAGGACCGTGTCGCCGTGTGTCCTGTGTGTGCCGATTCTGTGACCTTCTTTGTTTTGTTGTTCTACAAAAGTGTCAATAGAAAAAAAAGGTTGAAAAGAAAACCCTTGCCAAAAGGGGTAAAACTTGCATCGCAAAAATCAGCTTACAATTCAATACCACGTGTTGGACAATTCAATACCAGTGTTTAAACCGCATTTTGAGATTTTCTGAACAATCCATGCAGCATCCGTTATAGCCCAAATTTGTTCAAGGTAATATGTAAATTTGTGAAAGTAGTAACGAATTTTAACAGACGTGTACGTTGTGCTAAAAGGAAGGGTTTTTGTAATAAATCTACATCCAATCGTGTCTATGATTCATGTTGAAAACCATCGGAGGTTCCGCGCATTTAAAAGGCTGAAGCATGTATTAAATTTTGCACATCTTCTTTATCGATTAGTGCTGCCACAAAAATAAAAAATAATATGCATATTATTTCAACTTGTAGAAGCGGAACAAACTTTCACTGTGAACATATACTTTCACAAAAAAAATGAAAAATAAAATATGCAGCAATGTACAAACTAGCAATCTGCGGCTTTCCGGATTCTCACGATTTTCGACCGGTCTTTGCACTTTTAGTTAGGTAATGCTTATGGTGTAGTGTTTCGGTACTAAGCTGTTGGGAAAACCACAGAGAGAAAGGAACCGTGCATTGGATGCTCGCAAGTTGCGCTCGTTTGTTAGTCTGGCTGGTATTCAATTGAAAACCAGCAGATGATCTTGCTTCTGCACCCTGAAAGCACTCTGAAGCTCTTGAGGTAAAAGGAAAACTAAAAATGAAAGCCTAATCAAGCAGCTCGGGTTGGTTTGCGTTCGTTAAGGAGGCATTACTTAGTTGCATATCGCTCATCAAGCGAGTTGACGAATTATATCATACGACGTAATCGATTAGAGTGTTTTTCACTCTCTAGTTCGGATGCTGTAAAAATAAATGTGAGGGAATTATTCAAACAAACAAAAAATTTATTAAGTGTGAAATTATACTTGAAATCAATTTGCTAAACTACCTTTCAAAAGACTTTACCGAATCTCTTTTTAATAATATTGAGTACAGACAAGCCAAAGAGGTGCTTGTTGGGATTATTTATGGGGATACCGTTTTGAATCAGTTCGAAAGTCTTTTTATCCACATAATACATTACTTATATCTTCTCTTAAGCGCCTTTTTGTTGCTGGGTCAGTTGAGCAGCCTGTAATTGCACTGCTTATAGAGCTACCTTCATGCACTTTCGAAAAAAATGGATATGACTGAATGGGGATAGATTTTCTTCCAAAAATCCGTCGCGTCTTCACCTTTCCGCATTCATACCATATGTCTATCCGCGCCATATACGCACTCGAAGGTCAAGGTCAGAAAAAATAGCTTCTCCAAAAATATACCACAAACGCCGCAAGGCATCTTACGAATGTAAAGGAACGGATGCTGCGGCTCCACCAGATAGAGCACTTCGGAGTCCTTCAGGCATCTCGGCACCTTTCGGCTGCAGAAAACCGCTGCAAATTGCATTCATATGTGAACGGCAAAAGCAATTTGTGGCCCATAAAGGCTTGACGCTTTCGGCGCGGATTTCTACCGAACGCGAAGTGAGCGGAATCCGGACACGTAACGATCTGTTTCTCAACCGTGCCGATCTCGTGATGACTGAGCAGCGTGCCGGTTTCGGTCCGGACCACATCGTTTTCCAGCGGACGTCAGCGAATCGATGGGGTCTCCTGCGGCTCATAAATGGGATAGGGTGTTAAGTACCGCTTATGCTCCTAGGAAACAAAATAGGAAGAAAAAAATAGCGAATCTATGTTTTCAACCGCGAGCTCGCGTTTCAACGACCACAACAAAATTTCATGCTCTGATGTACGAAACAATTAGCAGAAGTTGGTGCTCTCATTTGAACGTGTTGGGGCATGGATTTGTAGTTCACTCCCCTAAAGCGGATTTTCGTTTATTGTGTATTAGAGCAATGTAAAATTGTTTGCATTGAAACCATTTTAGGGTAAATGTACCAATTGTGGCGCACTTATTAATGTTACTAACAATATGATTCAATTTATAAGTGCCTATTACAGAATATTTTACATATTTATATCAATTCTGATCAAAACAGCATTATTCTTAAGAAAAACATCTATTTTCATCGTTTGTCTTAAAAAAAAAACACGAAAATATGCGTGAATTTCTTCCTAGTCGGTTGTTCCTATAATGGTGCTCTGGTTCCTATAGTGGTGATATCGTGCTCCGACAGTGGTGGTAGTAATTGAAAAACTTAGAAAATACTGAATATATTTTAGCTGAAATTTTGAAGCATTGAAATATACAGAACGGCCAAATTACTCACAGACCAATGCATTGTCTTGGTCATAGACCAATCCATTGGTTTCATAAACCAATTCTTTTGAACGGTGATTTATAGCTTTAAGGAAATCATGGCACTCCTGATAAATTCTTAAGGAATCTAGCATACTAGTAAAACCTGTTTGAAAAATATGAATTTTGGAGCCTTGAAATATTATAAAGTGACAAGGTTTGTCTTTTAAACACTCCGTAAAAGAACAAAGAGCATTTCATACCAGTACAAATAACGCTATTGTATTTATTTCTTCGTAGAGGATTTCACTCCACTACCCTCCACTATTGGTACTAGCTCCACTATAGGAACACTTGCCGTAATAGCTCTTTTGTTATTTGTTCTGGAGAAATCCAAAAGCCACAAAATTGTCCAATTAATTACTTCACAAGAAAATTAGCAAATTTCATATATTCGTTCGGTAGTTGACAAATTTAAAATACTCAAATCAACCAATTTTTTTGTTAGATTTTAAATCTAAAGAGAAGAATAAATTGCACAATTTAACTACCGTAAACATTTTTCTTCCGGTTGTTGTTATTGCAATTTAATTCAATTTTTATTAAATTTGTTGTCTAGATCTGGGGTTGGCAAAGTCCGGCCCGCTATAAAATGTAGAGTATAAATTTGAAAAACAAATGATAAAACAAGAAATGGTAATTTTAAATAAACTCTAGGATACATACCTATTTCAAATTTATTTTGGCTCAGCATTAACAATCGTCTTAATGTTGCGTCTCGTTCGGTTCGATATAACGGTAAAACAACCGCATCTGGATAAAATTTTAACACTTTGCTCGTTTTTCCACCGCTAAACTCTAGGTACTTTAATTTCGTTCAATAAATCACAACTTTATTAGAGCGTTTTCATGCAAACGGATGATATTCGGTCCCTTCGTCAAAGAAAGCCCTGTTCTGACCATTTTGGGACATAAAGGAAGTAAATTTGTTTTCCACCACAAAAATGGTCATATTTAATGTCAAAAACTCCAAAATAACCACCAAATAACCAAGAAAAAGCAACATATACTTTGTCTTTCGGTCACAGTAACTCTCTATGGCCATGGGGAGAGAGGCCCTGTCCCATTTAAGAAGAATCATAAACACGATTAATTTGAAAATTGTATTATACAAACAATATATGAAAATTATAGTAACGGTCAAAGCTTAATTGAATAGAAAAAGTCACGAAAACTATTCTATTTTATATTACTCCAAAAACTATAATACTGAAATATAAAAAAAACTCTTCTTATGGAATGTGGTCCTCAGTTTGAATTTTGATTTAGAAACCTGATCCCTTTCGTGAAATTTTTAAATTATTCATCCTACAGTGTGTCTGTAAAAGTTGAAGAATTTTATGAAGAATGGAATCTTAGGTAGATGTGATGATAGTACATTACAAATATATTGTTTACAGTTTTTATATTAACTCTGAAACTCTGAATGTTTTAGTAAAAATATTAATACTCATTTTTCTCTTTTTTGCAGATAAATTGATGAGCAAGGAGTAATTTACACCAAAACGAATTCTTCCCGCTGCGGCTAAGCCAATCGAAAAATGGGTTGGAAGAATGAACCGTAAAAGTATTATCTACACAGTGCAACGTTACTAAAAGCAACAACCATTGCTCGATCTACAGCGACCCAACATCACACAAGGCTGGCCGCTTCGAACCAACGTTCAAAGTGATCAGCAGTCCTTTCGGGCCCAACATTTCTTGTGCAAATCGATGAAATCGCCTATTCTGCATTGGAACGAGCAACGCGACACCAACCACACTAAGCGATCGCTATGAGACGGAATGTGAAAGTGTTTGGCATCATCTCCATCACGTGGATTTTGGTGGTCATCTACTACTTCCAAGGAGACTACTATCACAACGATGGCAATCGAGCACTCCGCTTGCGCAGCAGCAAGGCACAT
>KE525296.1:113494-140532 GCA_000441895.2 Anopheles sinensis | reverse complement strand
TTATTTGTCGCAAAATCAAGCCATAGTAAACCATTCTGATTTGCATCTCTATCTCATTTTCAACCATCAAAAATATAGATTCTTTCGCTGCGTGCATTCCATTAATTCGACTCTTCATTTGACTATACCCTCTTCGATTGCAACGTAATTTCAGCTCAAATTTTCCCGTTTTTTCATATAGTTGCCAATGCAAGCAAGAATAAAATCTATTATTGATACATATTTCAACATTTATATATATGTATATATATTTTTTGTTTTGTGTTGGTGTGTATGTGTTATTCTCTGAATTTATATGTCAATGAATATATTTATCTTTTTTGCTGCCTTCGCCTCGTTCTATCTCTACTGCAAGATGATATAATTTCTTTCAATCGCTCGAAGAGCGATACAAACCAGATGATATTAAATAGATTTGGTTCAGGATTTGGTACAGAATGTAATTGGGCGTGGTTGTTCTAAGCGGAAGTTTGTTTAGGCTTCTTATAGTGCGCAGCACATTATTGCACAGGCAATAATTCATACATAGTGTATGTTCATCTCAAACAAATTATCAATTACAAATGCACCGAAGGCAAACAACAAATTTGAGGGACAATTTAAAAATGAGAAGCTTAGGCCTTCAGATTTCTGTTGACTTTGAGTAAGACAATGCATTCGAAGTAGCGTGAAATGAAAATTTAAACCTTGGGGAGAAAAAGAAATATGTTTCCATGTTTCCAGCGTGCGGCTTATGTTCCCTAAAAAAACAAGAAAAAAAAATGGTTATCAACCATACCTACTTTCCCCTTCCTCACGTTAACCAGCCGAGCATCTTACCGATTTTTTGTTGTTGTTGTGGGCCTGTGGTTGTACGGGTTTTTCCAAATAGACCGCTCCCAGGGCTGGACCTTCACCACTGATCGATGGCTGCAAGGAGACTCCATTTACTGGTCCGTCTTCAAGGAATAGCGGGTTCTTCACTTCCATTTCACCTGTCTATAAGAAAAAGAACAAAATAAAAAGGTTGTAAGCTTCCGAATTCAAAAAACGCCTTAATCTTGCAAATCTCAAACAACACATCTTTAATCTGATCAATCTGATAAGCGTTACTCCATGGCTATTTGCAAAATTATATTTATTTTATTTTGAATGATTTTTTTTATGTGGCACAACATTCCCTAGTGGGACAATTAATATTTAATTTGTTTGTGTAAAGATTGGGTAGAACTTTTAAAATGATTTTTTTTGTTAATTTTTTTCGTATGATCAAACTTGTCTTCATCGCATATATTTAGACAATTTGAACGGCTTAGCTCAAAAATTTACTGGAAACTCGATCAGCATTGGCTAATATATTTATTAGCTTCTTTTTATTACTTTGCGTCATACTTCTTCAAAATACTTTTTTATCTTTAGAGAGGACGATCTCAAACGGGGTGTAAGCTTTTCTAAGTTAACAAGAGGTACATTTCTGGAGAGTAGATTGCTTGTGGAATTGTGATAGAATCACAAGCTAAAAAGGTTTCAATTAAGAAATTTTCTATGATTTCCATCCACGTTAACCGCCAAGCGTTTTTACGACACCTTCCGTTCACGCCACACAAGCAGAAATTTTCCGCGAACGTATCGGACTGACGCTCTCGTACCGACACAACGGAACGCATTCGTTCGATGTCAGTCCCTCGCGTTCTAAAGAGCGTAAACGGACTGACGCTTGCGGACAGACGCGACTCATGCATTCGTACGATGTCAGTTCCTATCGTTCTGATAAAGAAGGGCACGTACGGACTGACGCTTGCTAACCGACACTGTGGACCGGCGCGACTCATGCATTCGTCAGTCAATAGGGGCTGACGCGGCGTGAACGGAAGGCTTACTGTCAGTCCCTAGGGACTGACATGGCGGTTAACGTGTTAATGGGGATGAACTTTTAACGGTTTTTTCAACTTGTTGTTATTTGAATTTGAAACACGTGGTGCGTATCACGTGGCCTTGGGCCTTGGGTCGTCTTGATTACTTCTGTATATGTTTATATCTTACCGGTGCCAGACCAGGGCATTCGTAGACCGTGTAGTCGCCTTCCTCGTTCTCGTCCTCGCTGGGTTGCTCGGAGTGGTTGGCGCTGCGCGTGGTGTTTTCCATCGCGATGATCTGTTGCTTCTGGTGCTGATAGTGGTACATCTGGGCGTTCTGGGCCAATTTGCGATCGCCAGCGGCAGCAGCGGTGGCTGCTGCCGTCGAGTCTCGATTCGGTCCGGTCACTCCGTACGCCGGATACTCTACGTCGGCCGCTGCTTTGGTCCGTTTGTGCAACCTGTGAACGGAGAGCAACAAAAGCATTATCGGTTTGTTTTCCGCAAGTCGAGTGTTTTCACTTACGTGTACCATCCGAATCCGATCGAAATCAGTGCCACCGTTATGGCCGCACTGATACCCGCGATCAACGCGATCAAGTACATGCCCAGTCCGGAGCCGAGCTCGATGGGTTGCTGCACCACTCCGTTCGAGTTGCGTCGGTCCACGAGCTGCGAACTGCCGGACGCCGGTGTGGTCGGGGTGCTTTTGGCATTGGCCTGATTGCGCATGTGCGTGCCCTTGCCCAGCTTGGGCCGGATCGGGGGCGGTGGTGGCGGATGACGGTAACCGTACACCGAGTCCGGGTCCATCATAGGTTCACCGTCGTTGGTCAATTCGGATTCGCGCCGGTGGTCCTTCGAACTTTCGGCATCTGGCTCCCGTCCCGAGCGGTATGGAAAGCCATCGTCAACGTCGGTCTCGTCATCCTCCAGGTCCGGGTCCCGGGCAACGCCGCTGGCCTGATCGTAGAACCGCGGATCACTTGGGCCGACCGCAAAGTTGATCGGTTCGACTGAATCGATCTGATTATTCAGGGGCAGCTGGTAGGTGTAGGTCACGCCGGGGTCGGCAAACGATGGTACCGGAGCGGTTTTGCTACTGGCCGCCTGCAGACGTTGGAGGTGCTTCAAAAATCGACGTCGCGCCTGCTCTTCGATCCAAATGTTGATCGTTTTCACCATATTTTCCGCCGTGTCTTGTCCATCTGAGAAATTCACAAAGGTGAGAATGGAATTGGATGATTTCTTCAACGGGTCTCCAAGATTCCCCAAACTTACCCTTTGATGTCCACGACATCGGCGTCATTGGATGTAATCTTCGTCGATATCCTGTCGATAAAACAGGTTTTAATTTAAAGAATTATTAAAATTAAATTGATGAATCGGCTGAAAAATTGAATTGTCACCGAAAAGAATCCGAAAATGCAGAAGTGAAAAATGGATCTATTGAAAACAGTGGTAGAATCCCAAATGAGTAATATAATTCAAACAGTAATATAATATTTAGTACAACATCTGGCAAAAGTGCTGCTAACAATATCAAAGAATTCTCCGTAAAACTATATTATCATGTTATGGTTTTGTTTTGTTTTATTATAAACTTGCGAAGTTATTTTAGTTTTATCCTATGTTTTTTACTACTTTTCAAATCAGTTAATTTATAATATCTAACATTGCATTTGAAGAAATATGAAAACATTGGATTTGGCCTTCCTCTTCTAATACACCCTGATCCTCGTCTTGAAATATTTAAGCATAATTTTATGTTAATTAATATCAATTCTAAGGCGTCCACGGCAGCCGCGCGGTTACGCCAGATAGAAAATCGACCCACGCGCGTCGAGGTGCTCCTTGAATGAGAGGATTGACTCCATGTATAGGAACGTAAAATGTCTAGTAAGTCCTTAAGTTCTTAGGACTGACCGAAGACGGTCGTTACGCCAAAGAGGAATATATACTCATTTATTCATATGTTCAAATGCAAAAAAAAAACAAATATGGAACAAACATCACAAAAAAATCACCAAAATCCATCAACTTTTAACATACATCAACTCAGTTGTTTAAATGGATTCATGTTTGTTTTTGTATATTTTTTATACTCCAAACAATTTTTCTATAGTGTTTTCTCCTATCTTCTTGAATGTTTTCTTCTCAACACAAGAATGATCCGACTCAACTGAAACTTCTTTCTAATAGTAAATTTGGAGCCGAACCTAATATACTTTACATACAAGTTTTAACAGAAAGGAAAAGAACGCCCACCACTTCATTACCGAAAATTCAAACAGCATGGCTGTTCTCGCCTTTCTCATAGAAATTTTCCGGAGAAGAAAGCTAGTAAACATATGTCGTGTATTACACGGGTTTCCACACAATATGGCCCTTATGTTCGTGGGGGGGGATCATCCATGCACATTATTTGCATATTCATGCACATGAAACTATGTTAAACATGTTGGTACGATTCGTAAACGAAGCAACAAGTCCATATGAATGGGATATCAAAATAATCGTCGAATTCAGGGCATACAAAGCCAAAGAAAAAAAAACACTCACACACAAAACCACCCACAATGAGGAGGCATGATGGAAGCGCTTTGTTTGGAGCACATTTAAACCATATCGACCCCACGAATGCGGGGGGGCGCCCAAGTCAACCGAGTAGTGTAAACAATTTGAAGGGTTGTTTCTGCTTTATTTTATGCATTAACACGAATTTCTCCACCACTGCGGTTCGACACTTACCTGAGATGTAATCATTGTCAGAAGTAACGATCGGAAGCACCAGGAAAATGTTCCATATTGCGAGATAGGATAGACAAATGCTGCGAAAGGTCATTTTCACACTGGGCCACGGTACGGCTTTCGCGAAACGATTATGGCTGAGATGGCGCTGTGGAAGGTTCAAAGATTCATGTTCCGCTCGCAAGCGTTCTTTTTTACGTGTGCCGAAAAAAGGGCTTAAAAGCGTCGATGGCGTGCAAACTATTCTAAACCGAACTGAAAACGCGCCGTCCACCAACTAATATTGTCCCTTTGCTCCACACTCACAGCCGCGGGTGGTGTGGCGCGAACCCTGTGTTGCAACGTGGGGGTTGGGGCTGCCTGTATATCGACCCGTTTGCTGTTGGTTGGAGCCCTTTTTTATTTTTTACTTGTCGTTCTTTATCAATTTTCCACTCGCACTCGCGCTCAGTCCGGAAGGTTGCCGTGAATGAAAAACATTATTTTACTGGCTCACTTTTCGCAAACACATCGCATCGAAACGCGGTCTGGACTGCGACAGTTTCGGTGGTCACAAGCCAGTGCACAAATCGACTGCAGTAGCTGGCATCGGTTCCCGCTTGGTGGAAAATATGCAAGCAAATTTTCTTTCTTTTCCGTATGCTCCCGTGCCGTTTATCGCCTATCACCTCTGGAATTCTATTGATAGATTTCTGCACACAAGCCTCCCATGTACCAGATGACACATGAATCTGCGCACGCGCCCTTATCCAGGAGACGACGTCAAATACGATAAATTAATTTCATTCATACCCGGCGGTGGATATCTGTTTTTGTCTTTTTCGTTTTGCAGCGGGCGCAACTATTGGCGTTTTATGCGGAGGGCAACTGCACAACAGTGCTGTGCATAGCTGCAAGCGTATCCACCTCCACCCTTGAAGATAGAAGAGCTGCTTCCTACATGTAAGGAGAATAACTAAACGAAAAAGACTTTCTTTTCAGTAATTATTATAGTGTTGGCCTAACTTCTATCCGTAAACATTGGAGATTTGAAGATTAAAAATCTTTTTGATTAGTTTTCAAACGCGGTACGTTTAACACCTTGACTGCCATGGCTATCATTTTTGATAGCCAGCTATCAATAGTTCTTAAAAGTTTTTTGCCTCATAAATATATGAAAAAACATCATGTAAATTATGATAATATTAAAAACTAATTCTATAAGAAGGTTAGTCTTTGCCTGGATGTCGAAAACCGAGTTTTTAATAAATTTTATACACAAATTAAATCAACAAAGATTGTTCTAAAAAAGTGTGCTAAAACTGCTTGGCAGTCAACGTGTTAAAGGCGCGTTGCGACGATATAAAAAAGGGGGTCTAGCTCCATTCTTTTATATTATAACTTACAATGAGGCAGGAGTTCCATACATAAACTCTTTATCACAACATCAATCGGAACGTCTGTCCTCTTTGTCTGACACCAGGCGAAGTAGGACACACTCGCATCGGCACGATCATCCGATCTAGACACCAATCTACCAGGCTTGATGTATCGTCGTCTTGTGCAAATTTGCACAAATTAAACAAAACAAAACAAAATCTTAAGAAAGACAAAGTACAAAACTCTATTGGAACGTAAAGTGATGCGCAACTCAACAGACTGCACTTGCGTTGCATGATACCAACGGTCAATTATGGAAGAATTTGTTTGTTGTTGATGTTCGATTCGTGAACCGTTTGTTCTTTTGTACTAAAATTTAAACTGTTTTCAAACTGTTCGTTTGGGAAGAAACGTTGCGCTCAACCGGTAATGACTGGTTCTGAACCCGGGTTTTGGTCTTTTGAAATACGTTCAACCGGTAATTTAAGGTCAACGTTCAAAGGTATGTTTTAGTGATGGGAAATTAAGAGAGATTTCTAAGGAATAGGGTTCGTTAGCGTTAGCTTAAAACACCAACCAAGGTTTCTGTATCTAATTCTCAACCATATGTTTATTTCAAAATCTAAGAATTATGGAAGAATTTCTGTTTAATTGAGCTGTTTGTCTTCAAAAGACCTTTCATTTGAGGGGTCCATTTCTAAAAGTGGCCTAGGAACTAATAAGTTATCAACAAATTGGCTATTTTAGCCGTTATTTCAAGCTGTGACCAAGGTGTTTCAGGTTTGTTTATGCCAAGCTGTGCTGTCGGCTTCGTTCTAGTGATGGGGGTATCGAATCACCAAATCCGAATCCCAGTCCGTCAAACAATCGTGATGATCAACAAATCAACGGTTTTCCTAATCTAAACTCTAATCAGATCAAAATTGATAACTCGCTTTTTGCGTAATAAAAACATGTCGCACATTTCCAATGTGAGGTTCACCGCTGTAAGTAGTTCTGTTCATCATGAATCGCGATTCTCAATGACGAGTCTTTATTTAAACAAAAACGCGCTTAAAATGTAAACCAGGTCCTGGTCTGAATTATTGTCCCTGCGTGAGATAAACATAATGGTAGAACTCCTCAATTAATCGAAGTTCTACTGTCTTTCTTTGTTAAAAATAGGTTCTCGATTTTTTCTTGAACCTAAGTTAAATCGCGCGAGAAACTCAACCTATGTCCAATCAATTCTATCCAGTGTTCGATTTGACTTAACTGAAATCAATCACTAAGAACCATTGTCTCAATATCGACTCTCTACGTGACTAATGCGACTCACCACGTGTATGGATCGATTCACATAAAATACAAATAAATTCAGATCAAGTCTGAATAAAATCAAATCGAGTCCCTAACAAATCAAAACAGATTCGAATCCCACACAGATCAAAACAGATTCGAATCCCAAACAAATCAAAACAGATTCGAATTCCAATCGAATCAAATCTTTAGAATCCGTCAAATGGGATTTGAATCTTTACAATCCCCCTAGGGATCAAATCTTCGAGTCTTCCAAATCCCGATTCTCCCAACACTAGTCGAAAAGCTGCTTTTCCATATCGACGGCGTTGCCTTCAGAGTGTTGTAAAATAGTTCTCTTCATGTTAAAAGTCCTATAGAAACTCGCTGTGCAAAATGGGGTAAGTGTTGAGCTCACTTTGATTCATCAAACCTGCCACAGTGGAGCAGAAAAGATGTTCAGTTGGGCTGCTCGATCTGGGACGGAAGAACTTTTACACCACCCACAAGTTCGTGCTGCTGGAAGTGAAAAGACATTGAGGGAGGGGTTGTTAGCGGTGTAGTGTACAATTGGTTAATGATGCTTTCCGTGTTTCTCGCCCTCATCCGGATGCTGCAGGGAGCAACCAATTTTCACTTGCAACGCTCATGTGTTCCACATAGATCCCAAGACCAAGCGGACCTGGATAACTGCAAGCTCGAAGGCGATTGCCGTTAGTTTCTTCTACGATTCCTCCCGTAACTTGTATCGTATCATCAGTGTGGAAGGAAGCAAGGTCTGTTAGAATCAACTAATCGATTCAACAAAAACCCATACTAAAACAATTGGAAAGTGTACTTAAATTGTTTCTCCTTTATTTCGGTATAGGCTGTTATTAATTCGACAATTACCCCGAATATGACATTTACCCAAACTTCGCAAAAGTTTGGCCAATGGAGTGATGTGCGTGCCAATACAGTGTATGGGCTTGGTTTTGCATCGGAAGCTGAGCTTGGTAAGGTAAGTGTTTGGAACAATGATGAAAAATAAAAGCTGAAAAGCGATTTTCCAAAACGATTAACCTTCGTTTCAACAGTTTATAGTTAAATTTCAAGAGGTCAAAGAAGCCACCAAAGATGCCCTTAACAAGGCGTCTGCCAACGGTAACTCGGCTGCTGCTTCGGCTAACGCATCGCCGATAACGGCACGTGCGTCGGTCAACAGTGGCGATATTTTTGAATCTGGAAATTTGGAACCACCGCTTGCGCCGGCCAACAACATCACGACGGTAAGCCTCAGGCTAGATAGGGGGACTCACCAAACGGTGAACATAGAAAAATCTATTTCTTTCCATTGACAGAGTTGCAAAACCGACAGTCCATCGCACAACATCAGCGAAACAAATGCCAACAACCTAAATAACGAACTAAAGCAGCTGTCAATTAATAACTCGTCGTCAAGCGATGGTACGGTCACATCGTCATCGGAGCAACAACTGAAATACGAAAATGAAAGATTAAAGCTGGCTCTGGCACAAAGGTAAGTAGGATCCTTTGAGAAGACGGAAAGGAGGAGCAAGCATAGTAGGCTAGGAATGGCAGTGTTTGCTCATCGAATGCTCCTCTTGGAATTGATTATTTCATGAGAGGATAAATGGCTTATATCACCAAATAACCGGATGTGTTATGTTTCTGTAAAAATACGTCCATCAATTCATGTTTTACTTGTGTAATTTATTGCTTAAACTAAAAAATCTTTTCCACAAACATTTTTTTTATACTTTTGTAAAGCAAGTAAAAGTGCCTCATCTTTGGAGTATTTATTAAGGTTTCTATTTTATTATATTTTTCACAGTTCTGCCAACGCTAAAAAATGGGAAATAGAGTTAGCCACTTTGAAGAGCAACAATCTACGACTCACCAGTGCTTTGCAGGTAATGATACAGACTAGTTAGTAACATATGAGCGAGCTCTTTCTAACATTTTCATCTTCTTCACTTCTCTCTTCCCAAGGAGTCAACGGCTAACGTCGACGAATGGAAGCGACAGCTACATTCGTACAAGGAGGAAAATCAACGATTAAAACTGCGTTATCAGGACCTAGAGGCTGGCAAGGGCGTTCCTCCGGGTAATGCTGCCGCTGCCGCTGCTGCTGCTGGTGCGAGCGAAATCACGGAGGAACTGCGGCGCGAGATCGTTTCCCTGAAAACGCGCATCGAGGGGCTCGAAGCCGAACTGATGAACCAGGAGGTGGAGCTGAAGGCCGCAAATAAATCGCTGAAGGATAAGCAAAACGACCCTATGGTAAGTAATGCGTTCGCAACCGATCGTTTCGTTCGATGGTGTTTGTAATTACAAAAAATACTTACATCTATGCGTGTTAACTTTTTACAGCTGAAGCAGATGAATACGCTGTGCAATCAGTTCAATGCGCAGATAGCTGAACTTAGTGGTATTCACAAAGAAATGGAGAAGCTTATCCACGCACAGCATAAATCTACTTGAGATACGAAAGTGCCAACAGCAACAACCACCACCACCAACAACAACAACGCCACCGCCGCCACCGGAGGAAAAGTCAGTTCGGTCGAGGATAAGCCAACATCCTATGCCATGCCCACAAAGACGATGCTCGAAGGTGGTGGTATTACACGGGTGATTACATCGCCAGTTTCGGAAATAGCAGCTACCAGCAGTATTTTCAACTACCACCATACCCAACAACATAAGATACCACCAGCCAAACAGGAAGGAGTCGATGTGTCAACGAAACAACCACAACCGGCACCAGCTAACAAGCAAATGGCTAACGAAAGAGCAAAGGCACCCGCTGGAGTTCGGTCAGGTTCGACCATTGTTTTAATTAGCACCAAAATAAGCAACCCTACCGTCGCTACGCAACAAGGGGCGCTGATAAAAACAACCGGAACCCTCTACAATATGCCGCGGCTCGTTGACGATCACCGGCATCTTCCGGTGGCACCGGAAACGTCTGCGGCATGCGAGGACGAGGGTGGAGTGGCCGCAACAGCTCAGCAAACCAGCAAAACGGCCACCATACTGGTGTCGAAACACAAGACCAAAACCGGACTACCTTTGATGTTGAAGAAATCAAAAAAGTAGCCAAATTATATCGAAAACTACTCCACGCATACATCGACACACCCACATATGCATGTACATGAAAGACAAACAGGCATAAACACCTCAGCGACTCTAATCATACCGAACCTACCAAACTGGCCACAGCCGCCAGCGCTATGGCCGACTCGAAAAACCACATGTGCTTTTGGAAAAGCGCCAACCACAGACCCTTTCGCCCTCTATGCGGAATCTCTTACGCACGGTTGTGCGATGTTGGTAAACCACTGACCTATCTAAACCCAATAGTATTGCCAGTCAAAGCAACCTTTGCCTGTTTCACTTACGAGTGTACAGATTTTAAGTATTATTATTGAGTTTCTTTCACTCTTTTTCGAGCACAAAAAGGAAAGATTTTTGTTTTTAATTTTTACATTCCACAAATGCCATGATGGTTGCCAGTATTTGTTCGTGTGGCCCTGGGAGCTTCCCTAGACAGAATCTTTATTTTACCAGTATTTCTTTTTTTAACTTCTTTAAACGAACATTCTAGAACCCTCGTAAATCTTAAAACTACGTGACACAAAAAAGCTCGAGAACCGCAGTGGACGTGTACGATTAGTAAACACCAAAGATTATGTTTATGTTAAGAATTTCTTCATTACCATGAAACTCAATTTAGGGGTCTAAGCTAATGACAAAGAGGGAAAGAAAGAGAGCTTCTGTTTTATTTTACACCACAATGCGAATACATTTACCCTTACCGAAGTGCGGGAGCTTGTATCGTTTTTAAGTTAGCTTTAGTGGAATAGTGAAAAATGCGCTTCGATTCGAACATAGTGGAGACAATTCCAATCTCATCTCAGCATGCCGCCGAGGATATATGTAATCAGAGTAAACACAGACGCATTGGTAACAGATCCATTTTATCCAAGATAGCGATGAAAAGGGTGTTCTAGTGAAACGATGATCAAAATGTAAACAAAAAGAGTACGAATTAACCGTTGCAAACAAATTGGTTAGCGTTGATAGGGAAGGAAGAGATATGTGAGCCGTTAGAGAAAGGTAATAGAAAAGTATTTGCATATAGAGATAGAGGGCGTATGGTTTGAGGAAGGGAAGCTATAGCAATTGTTAAAAAAAACCCCTCGATATACTCTCCACCCTTTTTGCGTAAGTAAGCCTAAATAATTGAAGACTATAGTATTACTGTGGTACATCGTTTATCGTTTTAATAATGACTCATCTCAAAGGCAGCTCCAGAAAACGCTTGTTGCTTGTTTTTATATTTTACTTGCTTAAAGCATCGAGCCAAGCAGAGTTATGCGAGTTCTCTAGCTTATGTGAGTAAAAAACGTTCTCCACTTTAGGGGAAATACTTTTTGCTGCCTAGTATTATGGCCAGATACGGTGACTGTTGCATACTGGACTTTTGAATTGCAACGTACTAAGAATCAACTGTCCGTATCGGTCAAACTACTACTGCAAATGTTCCATTTCTGCATTTATTTCTCGCCCACAGCGGGGCGGCACAACCCGGTCTGAGCTTCCGGGTTGAAGGTTGTAATCGGTTTGCTAGAACAGTTTTACGGATTGTACGGGAGAAGGGATCAGCATGAATGGTTTGACTTGCGATTTATGCGCTAGCATGAACAGATTTGCAATGGATGTCCGGCTGGCTGGCCATACAGAAGTATAGCGCACAAAGAAATAGAACAAATTAAGCATCATTACTACTCCCCCTCTCGTTATCATTCGATACGTTATCTGTATCTCTTTTGCGAATCTGTGCGTACGTGTGAACCGCCCGTCGTGCACTCGCCACCCTCTTCTCCAGTTGTGGGAAGCGGAAGTTAAAGGTGGTCCTAAGCGCAGCAGGAAATCTACACATTTAAATATGTATGTTCAAGAGAAGAAGAAAAACAAAAAGTGTCGTAAAGAAAAACTGCGCTGAAGCCAAGAAAATATTTAAATACATAACATCCATATAAACAAAACAAATATATATATATACATATACAATCTCTTTTCCCTTGGGACACACGAACCAAGACCCTAACTAGAAGGATGAAAATAATATTAAAAGGAATCTAGGGTGTTCTGGTATTAACGAAAAACAAACAAAAAAAACCAAGCGACGAAACTATGTTATTGACAATGCGCAAATACTCCTTTTTACAATAAATTGAAAACCTGTTTGTCTACAGTATGTGAAGAAAATGCAGTGTGCAGAAGAGAGCAAACAATAATGTATATCCGAACACGACGAACGGTACTAGTAAATACGTCCATTTTCTTTCTGCAGCTTCCGTTGCCATTTGTTAAACATTCAAATTTAAATTACTTATTCATCACTTGCTCGGATTCAATTCTCCGTATCATTTTCAGTTTTTTGTATACGATGAGTTTTTTGGACCTTATTTTTCGTTTCTTCTAGGTGGAGTTGGATAACTTACAAATGCGTTAAGGTGAGTCAGATCGAGTTTTTATTATGAATAGCCTTACATCTATAATTACACTTTATATTCCTTTTACAACGTGTATCTTTCGTTGTGAACATATGTATTTATATAAAAAAATGTTTCACTTAAAAAAATACATCTTATTGAGTAAGGTTTTCTCATATTTACTCTTGTTATAGTAAATTTACTATAAGTCATTTGGCCAGCGTGTTAAAGCAATAACCTGGATCTCGCTTCTTTATCAAAACCATTTTTCGTAACTTTAAGAAATGTTTTAATTTTTATTGAAAAATAATATGAAACCATCTATTATAAACCTACATTTACTTTGAAACCAAACATTTTGAAAGATTTCAGTCAATGAATCGTTCTAGTCAAGAACGTGAATAACCCACGTTTCAAAGCGGCCCCTCCCGAAGTGTTTTTCACATAAATCAACATTGAATTCTTTCATTATTCACCTTTAAAAACCCAAAGCCAAAACTCCATTTTAAAAAAACAACAAAACTATTTTATTTATTTCTTCTTAACACATCATTTGCGTTGAGTTCGAACCTATTACAGTTGTGTCGATTCTAATTTCTTATTTAATTCAAGAACAGAGAAACGGTGATAATACGTTACAGAGAAAACGAAAACAGGTGAAACGCTTTCATACGCTAAGCTGTCTGGAGGTTGGATACAGCAACAGTAATTCTATGTATAATGCTTAGACGCTAAAAATATGAGGTATATTTAAATTTGTCGATATTGTATCTATTGTTCTTGTATGGTTTTTCATCGGAGTGTTTGTGTTAATGTGTTGATTTTTTTTTTGTTGTTTGTTTGCGTGGTTGAGGTATATATTGGACACTACACACCGACCGCACAGCTGGGAGCAGTACACGGCCACGTGGTGAGGGAGGCACGTGGGCGATGTACGGGAGAAACTTAACGAGCGGGATGCGAATCGGATCGTTGGCGGAGTTCCAAATGCATTTTCGGGATAGATATTGAGCTTTTGTTGAGGGATTGCAAGTTGCTGCCGTACATCTCTATGGCGCACCGTCGCGTACAGAGCAAAACGGGCCGCGAGCAGACGATTGGCCGTGAAGCGCTCCCAACTCTGCCACGAACCGTCGTGTGTAGTGTTTTGGCTATTGCATTGTGTGGTGTTTGTGGTAAATTTTGTATATGGTGTATATGAAAAATAACTATTGTTGTTATATGGAACCCGTGTTGCAGTTTGTGTGTATGTGGTGAGGTGATCGGTTGCATGACTATTGTATGGCTATGGTTGTTGTGACACGTGCGCCAAAACGCTCGCGATAAGTCGCGGGCAGGCAGGCAGGCACGCAAGGCTGTTTGCAGTGGGGATAAGGAATGTCGGTAAGGTTGAACATTTAAATATACCATATCATTGTGGATACGAACGTAAAGTGTGAAATAAGAATGTGGCAAAAGAAGAGCGCTTACGATAAGGATGAAAAAGATGAATGTGCGCTAGTAGTTCCCTAGCAAGATGGCAAATTAGATGTGATTGTTGAAACATGATGAGGTTGTACGATTGGAAAACAGAAATCGGAAGGAGAAAAACACCACCCCCACCAATAGGGTAGAGAGTCGGTGGTTGCCCTTTTTCCATATACGGTGGATACCCCTGAGAGAAAAGGCTAAGCTGCAAATGCCTAGCAGTTCTCGACCCTGATATGTAGGGGGTTAGAACGGCAGTGTAGTGTTCATCCGCTCGCGCACCGGGCACACACTTTTGATGATTTCCTGTTTGTTGCCTAGCAACCACCCATGGTTACGCAACGAAGTCCAACGGTCGATTGAAGCCTCCTTTACGGTTCATGTACTGGCGATACTTGCGCTTCAATATGACGTGAACCTCGCCGACGTCGTTCCCTTCCACCTTTTTGCCTTTGGTCGAGTCAAATCCACAGAAGCCCATGGTTTTCAGCATCTCCTGCTCTTCGGGTGTTTTTCCTTCAAGCTCCGATTCCGGAACCATAGGTTTCAACTGTGCCGCACGCCGTGACGATGTCGATGGCATCGGTTTGTCTAGATTGCGCTCGTACGACCTGCGGGAGGAAAATCGTTGCAAAAAATGGAAACAGAACCATTGTTAGTACAGTACTTAGTGCGTTAAATTGCACTGCACACTAATGGGGTTGCAAAACCAATTGCACTCAGGATTGGACAAATCCACCACCTGTTACATTTGTTTTGCAACCTTTTCAGATATATACAACTCATACGCTACACTTCTAATTTTCACCTCGATCTCGAACGCGTTCTCGATCTGGATCTAGACTTCCTTCTGCCACGATCACGGTCACGATCACGATCCCTTTCCCGCTCAGATGAACGTTTTCGGTCGCTGCAAAAAGGCAAATAAGGAACAATGTGCGAACACTTTAGCATCCCGTTTTCAAACACTCTTTATGAAACTGCTCCTCCGCACGCTTGGGACGATACAAACAGGTGAGCGTTTGCTAGCTGCCAGAACGACAATCGAACGGTGGGGTTAGAAGGATAATTATGAAGGGGTCGAGATGATGTAATGCCGTATCATCCCCTACGAATGGTAATTGGAAAAAAATCATCATTGCATAGCAAAAAGGCTGTCTCCGCTGACATCAAAAGAAAGTGGCTGATGACCACTTGGATTGGTAACGAAGGGTGGTCATTGCTATAGGCCTTCCCTATGTGCATCGGCGTTTTACGAAAGGGTTGCTTCATGGTGCATACGCAGGCGCATGGAACGATGCTGTGAGGTTATTACCGCGATGAACATGTTTACTTACCGACCGACGGATCGGTCTCTTTCACTACGGTCCCGGGAGCGCTTTCGGCGCCTGGGCCGTTCGCGTTCCTTCCTGCGCTTTGGAGACGAAGGCATCTTTGCGGGAATGGTGCTATGGGAAAGCAAAACGAAAGAAAAACACATGAGAGCTGCTTCATGAACACTCAGGTGCAACGAACATCGCGGGGTTTTTCTCTACTTACCGTGCTAAAACATCGGGAAAGGAACTTAAAGCAACAAACCGCAGCAATGTGTTTGCCGCCGGCTTCGTTTTTTCGACTCGGTCGAGCCTCTTGAGTCAAAAGTAGAGTTGGCAGAATCGAGATTCGGAAGATTCGACGATTTGATCCGTTGACGGATTTTAAAGAATTCGGATTCGAATCGGATTTGATTTGTTTATCCGAGGGGCCACGCATAAAACATAATTTTAACACGTTAACCGCCAAGCGTTTTTTGTGACACTTTCCGTTCCCGCCACACAAGCAAGCATTTTTCGCAAGCGCGGCGGACTGAAGCGACTCACGCATTCGTTCGATGTCAGTCCCCTAGCGTTCGGAAGAGCGTAAACGGACTGACGCTTGCAAACCGACACTGCGGACAAACGCGGCTCATGCATCTTTCGGTGTCAGTCACTAGGTACTGACGCGGCGTGAACGGAAGGTTTACTGTCAATCCCTAGGGACTGATATGGGGGTTAACGTGTTAACCCAGAGTTTTGTGGGACATTCAGTGTATAACATAATTAGAACAGCGGTTCCGGTTTATTTTACCCGTATATGGAGGGGGAACTATGCCCAAAATAATATATTTGTTTGAGACTTGATTTAATTCGATTCTGAATTTGGAAAAATCGGCAAGTTCGATGCTCGATGTTCGATGAATCACTACATGGATTTGATTTTCCCATCACTACTCAAGAGATCTAATCGAGGTGACGTAGAGTTACACAGGTTGATTTATTTTGTACTAGTGAAATTAGATACTGAAAGCTAACGTAGTTTCACAATCGAAGTGAAACTGTTGACGAATTACGTTACTGTATTTAGATTATGCTTCATATTTTGGGAAAATGTGGGAATTGATTTTCATTTTCTAATTCATGCTACATTAAATTATTATGTCATTGCTATTGAAAACATTTTAATTTTGTAAAATTCTACAACAACCAGGTCAAGGTTGTTAGTTGTTGTGTTTATTTACACACTTTTGCTATATGCATCTTGTGTAATGTCACGAATTGTCAAACCGTATCTTGCGTTCAAAGTTCAAGTGAAAATAAAGGGGAACAAAATAAAGTGTAGCAAAACATCGTAGTAAATTGAAGAAACATAGAGATTTTTACCACTTCTTAGACAACCCAGGTCTTGGGAAAGGCGTGAGCATGGTTTCCAATTTTCGCAACCCAACACTCAACGAGGAAAGGATATTTGGCAATCCCAATATAATAAGTACACCATCAGGAATGATTCCGACGAGCCATCCACCACCCTTACCACCTAGACCACAGTTTCTCGGTGGTGGGGGTGATACCATGTATGGCAATCGATACGGATTCGCTGGAACATCCGGATATCAGGGTTACAGTCCCTACGGTGGCTATTCTTCTATGGATTATTACGGGCACAGAGGATACGGAGGATACATGGGACAGGGCTATGGTGGCTACGGCAATCCGGGAGGGTTTCCGTATCCTGAGCAGAGGTATGCATGATTTTTATTTTCAACAATACATGTTTGGTGCTTTGCGTTTTTAAAACCTATCCTTAATTTCTTTTGAAGATTTATTCAACTAGCTGAAGAAAGTTCTCGGCCAGCATTCCAAATTCTCGAGTCGTTGGTTGGTGCAGTTGGTAATGTAGCCACGATGCTGGATTCAACTTTCTTTGCCGTAACTAGCTCGTTCCGCGCTGTTTTGAGCGTTGCGGCTAACTTGGCACATTTAAAAGGCACATTCGCTCAATTCTGGTCTTCTCTTGCAATCGTACGAGCTGCGGTGTGGTTGTACAAGAAGTAAGCATAACAAAATATGTTTATTTTCTCTACTGGGTGTTTATTAACTACCTCTTCTTGTAGATTGCTGTACAAATTACGGATAACTAAAACAGACCCCACAATGGATGCTTTCAAGGAGGCTTTCCACCTATCAAGCAGCAATGACCCCAATGCAGCCAATTCTGGTGGTAAGCGTTCATCATCGCTGGTGGCTGCACTTTTCATGGGTTTCATGCTATCAGTTCCATATATGTTAATCAAGCTTTTCACTCCGAAATTGGCCGAAGACAAAGGTAAGAAACGATGGTGTGGGTCAAATATGAAATCCCATTGACTATAGTTTCTTTCTTTTCAATTAGAATTAGCAAACGCCAGCTTGTGGAGTAATCCACTGGAGGTGCAGGTGCTACACAACTTCGAAGCGTCAAATGCACAAGAATTGTCGATTCGAGCTGGACAGATGGTCCTCCTGGCGCCTAAGCAAATACAGACAGATAAGCATCTGCTGAACACCGGCTGGGTGTTGGCGGCAACGATGGATCGAAAAACATCCGGAATCATTCCACTAAACTATGTACAGGCTATAAAGCAGCCTTTAGAAACTCAATAAGGTCCACATCCTGTTGGTTCGGTATCATTTAATGGGTTAAAATAAACGACAAAAGTAATCTACATATTCTGCTTGTAATTTAAAAAACAGTTAGGTTAAACAATTCTGACGGAACCATTCTGCTTTATCTACATTCGGGAATGGGTTAAAAAATGACTTTATCATCTGCAAACCCAACATCAGGCGCGCTTATCAGATAAAGGATAAATTTATTAGACACAGTCGTCATTGTCACTTGCAAAGTTTGTCTAGTGGAAGTGTAGTTTTATCTTAATTAAACAAATTGTTTCCTAACGCCAATAAAAGGAAACGGTACGTGGGTTGTTTGCAAAACTTTGTGGAACATAAACATTTAATTTTCTTCACAAACGTTTCAAAGGTTTTATTTGGGATATTTTTTGTGTTTATCATTTTAATTTAGTATTTTTTGGCAACACTGGTTCGCAAAAAAATGGACAAATGTCACAGTAACCGCTGATCAAGCGAGATAGAGAAAGTTTATTCGTATTGTGCGCAAGCTTAACAGAGACGACACTATTTTGCCATTGTTATTATATATTTACCGTTCCGTAAGGGAAGAGATTGCTAGGATGGTTTAAAGCGTTATTTTACTAATTTTTTGTAAAACTACTCAACTGATCAGAGAAAAGCGACACGGGGATTAAAAACGGAATCGTTATTCGTGCGGTGAAACTAGAAGATGTCCATGCAAAGCAATGCAACGGCCGAAGGCTTTACACTGTGCTCACTACTAGCAAGTGCCGACACGTACCATCCGGATACGCTGGATCTTAATCAGGATCTTGAGGCAAAGCACTACTGGTTCGGGTGTTTCACCAACATGGTAATGAAGTTTGAACGGCAAGCATCGGCTAGCCAGCCCAAGGATGACACCGCTAAAGCGCGTGCACAGGCTTTCCGGGAAAACTGCATCGATGAATTTCACCAACTGCAAAATAACCAAAGGTGATAGCAACTCTCCGGTCTTACGGAAAATCAAATCAATGAAGAAATCATACTTCGTTTTCAGTGGGTCCACCTCGCTAGGCATCAGAAATCTTTTGGAAGTGATGGAAAGCTCTTTGAGAAGGTATGGATTCGATGACCCGTGGAAGGAGCAAAAGACGATTGAGAACAAGGCATCGGTTGGGTTGCTAAAGCAACGACTATTGCAGCTAGATACCATATCCAGCGATCGGGAAAAATGGGTTGAGGTCGTACGAGGAGTTTTAGCCGGTAAATCGACAAATTTTTCTGAGCTATGGTGTAAACTTGCTGTTTTTTACCATACTTTTTGTTTTATTTCTAGGAAATATGTTCGACTGGGGTGCCCAGGCTGTGACAAAGATTTTAGAAACGAACAATGGCTTCGGACTGCAGCAAGCACTGGATCGAATACAGAAAAGACCGTGGCTTATAGATGATTTGGATTTGTGGCTAAAAAGAATAGAAGTGTGTAGTAGACTTTTTAAACGTATTTTAAAAGTGAAGCCAATATTCAGTTTTTATCTTGTTTTATCATTCTAGAATGCGCCACATCAGTGTGCTATCATTTTTACCGATAACGCTGGTATAGACTTTGTGCTAGGCATCGTGCCACTGGTTCGGGAGCTTTTGAAGAGAAACACTAAAGTGCTGCTGTGTGCGACAGTTAACCCTGCAATTAACGATATCACGTACGCCGAATTGCTCACCGCTATCGAGGACTGTTGTGAGCAGTGTGATGTTCTGCGAAAGGCTTACCATGTGGAGAACCGGTTGTTACTACTTGGTAATGACCAGATTGGCCCGTGCTTGGACTTCCGGATGCTCTCGAGAGGTGAGTCAAATACGTTTGTCGAAAATCAGTTTTGTAAGGAAAGTAAAACTTGATTCATCCTTTAATTTTAGATTTGTGCGACGCAATACAGCAGCATAACGTAGACCTTTTGATCATTGTTGGGATGGCCCGTGCGCTGCATACCAATCTCTACGCGAAGTTCACGTGTGAGGCATTGAAACTAGCCGTTGTGAAAAATGAATGGTTGGCCAAACGATTGGGTGGAGAAACATTTTCAGTTGTTTGCAAATACGAAAGGTAATAACGTGTGCAACGTTTGCAAATGACGGTTGCTCGAAAGTAAACTAAATAGATAACACAATAGCTACACTGTAACATAAGAAATGCAGAACAAACTATAAATAAATATTAGACACGTTGTTTATATTTTAAATTGAATATTTTAAAGCTACATTTTCAAACAGGTCTAGTCCAACTTTACAGCAAACGAGGCACCACAAGAGCAGCCTTGTTCTGCCTTTGGATTGTTGATCACCCGAAATCCGGAACGTATGAGTTCCGTGTGGTAATCGATCGTTGCACCGCTCAGAAAATCAATTGATGCGTTATCGATAGCCACCTGCACCCCATCCCGCCGTAGAACGGTGTCGTCTTCGGTAAGCTGCTTATCAATTGAGAATTTGTATTGGAATCCCGAACATCCGCCTCCCTCGACCGACACCCGCAGAAACGCATCGTTTTTACAGATTTCCTTTAAACGGTTGATGCAGGTGTTGCTTAGTTGTATTTGGTTGGCTATGGCTGCAGCTTCAGCGGCTTTACTTGAAAACATTCGCCGAAAGCCATGCCTCGCGACGATTGTGCCTAGGCTAGAGTACCATAAGAAAAAAGTTATTTATTGCTCTTGCGTACCGTTCGTTGCCATTTCTATACATACCACCGCTGCGCTAGCGCACTCATCATGCTTCGACTGTTCAGCAACGATCACGGGATAAAACTAACAATTTAAACCATATCTTTACAAAATTGCATAAGTTTGCCAATCCGGCAACAACATCAAGTGCAACGTTTGTTTACTACGTCGCACTTAGCCATTTGTGTTATAGTGTTGGCAGAACGGGGATTCGGAAGATTGATTCCTCCCCTGATGAATTTTAAAGGATTGGATCTCATTTGCTAGGTTTGGATCAGATTTCAATCACATGGATTTGTTTAGGACTCGAATTGACTCGAATTTGACTTCGGCTGAATGGGCTTCGTCAGACGATGGCAATCTTTTGCGGCAATCTTTCGCACACATTCAAACATAGCTGTCAACATTGCTCAGCAATGTTTCGAGCCTATCCATCGACCCACGGATAGCTTGTCAATTTCTTCGGCAATGTCCCTTGGCTCACACATACACTCAACGAAATCGTGTACGAATACGATTGACGTGAACATTGCCGCAAAAGATTGCCGAAACATTGCTATCGTCTGACGGAGCCTAATCGCCAAGGTTGAAGTGCACGCATGATATGACGAATTGGGATTCGGGTTCGGAGATCCGGATCTCCAAATGGATTTAAATCAAAAGATTCGAACCTCTGCAGGGATTTGAGTTTCCCACCACTACGTGTTATGACAGCAGACAAGGCATGGTTGTTTTCAAAGTCGATTGTCAAACCTTTGATGTGATGTACGACCGTAGGTTATTTCAATATCTTTTTCATTTCCGTTACCTTAGAACGAGTGTTTCTTAAGATGTTTGATTCAAAACAATGAAGATTTTTTTACAAATGGTGTAAAATGGAAAATTTTAAATAGAGCGGACCCAATTGGACATAAACAAGTACATCCTGGTTTAAGCGTTTTAGCAGCCACCATCCCAAATTAACCCAAATTATAGCCTTGTTGACTCATTTGAAAATACTCATTTGCTATCTGCTTGACAACAGGAACCCACGATGGTGTCACAGTAGGAAGCGAAACATTTAGCATTCTTTCCCGCAGATTATGTGTTTCCATGCCCCCACATGTGTGCCTTCAAATAACTGCGATAATCTTGTATTTTTTAACACGAACAATTTTTTAATGAAAATGGCAGGTGTTTTGGATCTTCTAAAAATGTCAGTTGATTTCATACAAGAATCTTAATATTTTATCAACCCGAAAAATCGTTATAAGATCGAACAAAAAGTGCATACCGTAGCAACTTAGAGAAATTAATTATTTCTCTATTAAAAAATTCGAAGTAAATAATCAATCCGCCCTGCCACACACACCGTTTTCCGCAGCGTTGTGCCAAATTTGACAAGGCAGAAACTACTCGATCTGTTCGAAGCCAGCGCGTTTTGCGTGGTAGCGAAGCCTCTCGCTCTATCACGAAGATGCCTCGTTCTACTGAAAGCTCTGCTTGGTAATTTCAAAAACATTCAAACTACGACGGACGAATTGGATCATTTAGCATGTACTGCAGCGTTAACGACGATCCGGCTTGTGAAAAAAGGCAAGAACGCTTATTTGGCGTTCAAAAAAGTGCTCGAACCCAACTTTTTGACAACGCGCTGCAAACGCGGTCGACTGTCATCCTCATACAAAACGTAAAAACGCACCATTTCTGGGTTGACTTGACGCGGTAGCTCAAGCTTCGCAGCGCTAGAGCTTGAGTTACCGTTTTTTAAAACGGTGCGTGTGGCGGCACGGAATAAAAGTGCGAGACGTTAGAAACGTTATTTCAGAGGTTTCCTCAGGCGTTACGTTTGAAAGGCACCAGGCGTCTCCATCAATGATCACCGTCTTTCATGAGCATGATAAACATCGATGATTTAGAATGTTTAAAATGTCCAATGTGTGGTAATAAATGAGATCACTTTAATCAATAATTAATCTTGTGGCAAGGATAGATTTGATGTTAACAATCTGTTATTTTAAGACGACTAACGTGATATAACGGTAAAATCAATAGGTCCGTTACTAGCCGCCAGTGGTAGGCGGCAAACAGTGCTGGTACGACAAGCCGATCAAAACTGCCTTAAATGTTCTACCACCTCTAAAAAAAAAATCACACCGACCCGTCCCTTGTACATAGCAGCTATATTTATAAAGTAACGGTTTGGTGACGCATGCGCACCGATCCCGAGTCCCTCCGTAAACTTAGGTCACTAGAGACATTCCGGTGGTCGGTCGGTGGTTCGGGATTGTTAGAAAATTTCGCTCGTTTATTTTGACCAGAAACAAAGTTATGTAAGTTTTGTCCGCTAAAAAAACCCACCCCTACCGTAAACTGTTGCGCTGCCGTAGGTAAATTCGTTGACATTGGCCGCGTTTGGTGGCGGGCAGTTGTTGATCTGGTACATGTTTCGGGGCTGCCATCAGCCCCAGATTGGACCGTCGTTCACCGTACCCGCGGGTGCAGAGTCACCATCGGAAAAGGCTGGTCCTCGTTGATCATTGTTTGCTGCTGGTAATTGGTGATTTTTTTTCTTTTTGTTGCTCCTTCTCCTACGCCTCTCCCGCTCTCGGCCCGTCGCTCGAGTGTGCTGGCCATTAGGGCTCTGCACGATGCGATCGGCTGACGCTGGAACGCCTTGTTGCATATATTTTCAACTGTTGCAGGTGCGAGTGTGGCAGATGCAAATAATTAATGCTGCAACACGGGCTGAAACGTGATAAAACCCCCTCCATATCAACAGTCTTTTGACATTTCGCAAAGTCTCTCACTCTTGTGCGTTGCCTCGGCACGGTTGGTACGGTGTTAGTATCAGTTCTGACACTCTGATTCATGGCCAAAATTATTTATTTTTCGTGCAACTGATAAAAGTGATGTTTCGCATAAAGTGCAGCAATGTGTCGTTTTGATTCGCTAGCGAATCGTTTCGTGTTTGGAAAACTAAGAAACGGTGCAGAAAAAACATAACAAGTCCATTTTTCTCGTATCGTTACAGCAAAGATATCAAGCTGGCGCATCAGTTTTGGTTCTCCTTTCCGCCACCAGGGGCTGCTGGTGGAAGTTCTTCAAGTAAGTTCTTTCGCAGCCCACCCGGTTTGGGCCGGATTTGCAACAAATCTAGCACCGCAACTTTTCCATCGGATGGAACTCGTGAAACACCCAAGATAGAAACTAACTGGCTACATTTGTTTTTCTTCTGTAACGACATTTTCTCCCTCATGTGCACCATTTTGGGACACTTTGCAAGCAGGGCAAGCCGATGAGGAGAAGCAGAAAGAACGGGCGAAAAATGAGTCCTCCGATCGTGAGCAACACCACAAGCAACAGAAGCTTGACGCAGCCAATTGCAAGGTATGCAAGGGAATTATGGCACTGCTTTGGACTACCTCTTTTGACCGCTTTTCCTCGTTCTTCTCTTGTCCTTTCTCTTTTTCTTTGTCTCTCTCTTTCTCTGTAGCGTGAAGCAAGGGAAATAAGACAGCTTGACAACGAGCTGCTGAACCAGCGGCGGGCCCAGGAGAGGGAACGTCAGGCCCAGCTCGGATCGGAGCGGCAGGCCGCGGCCCTAGCGGCTACACCGTCCACCGTGACGGTCCTAGCCACCTCACCACCGCCCTCCAGCAGCTCAAGTGAACGGACGCTGCGGCAAACTGGCGATTCCTACTACTCCGATGGCAGCACCGTAACGATTCCGGGACGGATGCCGCCGAGCACGAGCAGCACGGAGGAAAAATCGCCGTTGGTCATCGGTGGCAAGTCGCCGCTACTAGAGGAGACTGTGTTCGGTGGGCAGACGCTGACGCTGACGGAAAACTTGCACTGCAGCACGGCGGTTACGCCGAAGGAGGTAATTCATGGGAGACGCCGTGTCGTAAATATCACTGCGCTCCTACAGGTGCACATGCACACCTGTTGGCATCCGGGTTGCAAGGTCGTCCTGTACGGAAGTTGTGACCGCGGAGGTTCACCCCTGGTATGCTAAACGCCAGTCCTTCATACCATACATTGCACCGGCTCACTAGAAAACGATTGTCTGACCATCGTTTGTATAAATTATACCTTGACCAACCTGTGCCGTTACCTACTCACGACACAATCCGGTAGCCGAGTGTCCTTGTGGGCAAACAGTACGCAGCCAGTTGGCTGGTGAGGAGCTGTTTTTGTCCATCCATAGCGAATATGTGTGCTGCATGCTGATGGAGTAGGCCGTATGTTTGCTTAAATTGGGCAGCCTGCCAGACCGATGCTCAATTATGGATTCCAGTGGCGGCGTTTCGGGTGGCACACAGTAAAGTGAAAGCAAGAGTTGTACTAGAGGATTCTGTTAAGTACTTGTATATCGTACGGTTGGTGCGGTTACGTTTTTCGCTATCGATTTACAGTAGCGGAAGAGTTCTTACTCAGCAATAGCCTAAAATAATGTCTGTTTTATTTTCATATTTCTTTTTTATTTAAAATTCCTTCTCATACCCACTAGGAGCTTTGTTTTTATAGAAATTATTCGGAAAATGTTTTGATACTTTGAACACAAGTTTGGCATTTCGCTGTTTTATTACTTTATAATACTTTTTATTATTGAAAGGCAGTCAATTCCCCAGAAACATTTAAAAGAATTGTAAGCTTCTTAGTCCGCTAATGAATTTAAGGGGTAGCTTTAATCTTTTGAATTTGAAGTAATTAACATAAAAGATGCAAATCAAAAATGTATTTGGTGAAAGTTGAATGCACATTTTATTTATTACATTTTAACAAACAAAACATTTTACTTATTATTTTTATTTTAATATTAGTTTTAATTTATATAATTATTTTAATTAAGTTACGGTCGATGAAGCTTCAGGCAGGAAAAAGAAATGATATTTTGCAGGTTTCCATGAGAGGCACCAGGCGCCTCCATCAAACAGCTAAAATTGTGAAAGTTGGTATAGGAGAACAATTAATTCTTGAACATGAAGCGAACTCATCGATCTACAAACTGTCATTTATTTGTATAAACTAAATAACCCTGCAAACAAAGATTACACATAAAATTATAAACTTGGTTGAAATATTGTTTAGCATATACGAACACTGAAAGCCTTCCACTAGTACTAATATTTTACTAAAAGTATAATCGAAAGTTTATCATGACCTCAATTTATAGGCAAATGGCAGGTAACAATGTTATAGGGAAGTGTTTGGAGAGACATAGGAACATTGTACTCAAACAACCGATAAGAATAGTCTGGTCATTAGTATTTTAAACTATAAGTGTAAATAACACTATGGGATGTTTAATATCCATAGTTTTAAGGTTAAAACTTGAGGGAGAGAAGTGTATATAGAATTTCTGCTCAACAACTCCAGGTAAAAACCTAAAAACAAAGCTAATACAATTATATACAGTACAATAATACAGCTCAAAACTAAGAATAATAGGAATAATGAAACTTAACTGTACCATAACTAAAATATTGCGCTAGAAACGACCATCCTAGCTAAAATATTGGATGGAACCGGTAATATGGCACTTCCTGAATCAACGTTTCCCATCTTATCCTCAGAGCATTAAAAATTACCTTCAATTGTGTACCTTTTTCTTGTGTTTTTTTTCAGGAAGAGCAACGTATCGCCTGTTTGGCGGCAGCCACATTGCACAAAGTACAGCCGGAAAAAGGCTTTCAGGAAGCGACACGGTTGCAAGAATTTCCCAAAGGACGGCAAGACTCAACGGAAAGCGAAATATCGACAATATACTCACAATCTCACTCGGACGCCTGCCATAAGATGCTGTAGGTTAAAGATTAAACATTAATTACTCACTAGTGAACATTTTCGATATCTTAATAATCGGTTTAAAAAGTGTCGAATGGAAAGTATAGAGACCATGATTATCAAAACAAGATATTGCAACCTTTCAAATCATACAATTTAAGTCTCACGGCGCAATGAAAGATCTATGTGATTAAGGATCTATTGCTAAAGGAATTCTTTTGGCTGAATTGCAGCCTGGATGTTCGAAGTTCCACTTAGATGTTCTACAATAGTGCGGAATTTTCAGCTGCTTTTTTGTTGTTTTAATTTCACATCTAATTTTCCTACTGTGCATCGTTTGGTGTTCATTTCAAACAACTCTTTTTTGCTTTCTTGCTTCCTTGCACGTCAACGACACGTTTTTCCTTTTCCGCTTTCCCTATCTTCTCTCTCTCTCTC
>KE525296.1:90235-113474 GCA_000441895.2 Anopheles sinensis | reverse complement strand
CTTAAATTGGGCAGCCTGCCAGACCGATGCTCAATTATGGATTCCAGTGGCGGCGTTTCGGGTGGCACACAGTAAAGTGAAAGCAAGAGTTGTACTAGAGGATTCTGTTAAGTACTTGTATATCGTACGGATGGTACGGTTTCGTTCTATGCTATCGATTTACAGTAGCGAAAGAGCTCTTACCCAGCAATAACATAAAACAATGTTTGTTCTATTTTCATATGTTCCTTTTTAATTTTGGATTCCTTCTCATATCCTCCAGGTGCTTTGTTTTTTTATAGAAATTAATTGGAAAATGTTTTGATACTTTGGACACAAGTTTGGCATTACGCTGTTTTATAATTTTATAACACTTTTTATTATTTAAAGTCAGTAAATTCCCCAGAAACATTTAAAAGAATTGTAAGCTTCTTAGCGCGCTAATGAATTTAAGGGTTAGCTGTAATCTTTTTAATTTGAAGTAATTAACATAAAAGATGCAAATTAAAAAGGTGTTTTGGTAAAAGTTGAATGCCCATTTTATTTATTACATTTTAACAAACAAAACATTTTATTTATTATTTTTATTTTTATTTTAATATTAGTTTTAATTTATGTATTTATTTTAATTAAGTTACGGTCGATGAAGCTTTAGGCAGGAAAAAGAAATGGTATTTTGCATGTTTTTATGAGAGGCACCAGGCGCTCCATCAAACAGCTGAAGTAGTGCGTATACGGGAAAGCTACGTTTAGGGGAACAATCAATTCTCGGACATGAAGCGAACGCATCGATCTAAAACCTGACATTCATTTGTATAAACTAAATAATTTTCCTGACATAGATTACTGAAAGTTTAATCGAAAGGTTTTACATTTGCATTTCATTGTAGTGCATTGCGTTGTAGTGTACATTGGTTTAATTTAATTGGTCATATTGTCCGTCTAAAGGGCTTAACAATGTCAAGTCATGTAATAATAAGCAATAGAAGGAAATAATTCGCATAGAACGCTGTATGGAAGCGGTAGGAGAGACATAGGAGTGGGACATAGGAACATTGTATTTTTGAGTACAATGTTACCAATAGTTGAAGGCGGATGATACGAATAGTTGAAGGCGGAAAGTGCACAATGAAATGTATCATTAGTACCAATACGCGACAGTTTAAACTATAAGTGTAAATAATATTATGATAAGTTAAATATCTTTATTTTAATTTTAAATTTTGAAACGAGGGACGGGTATGTAGAACTTCCATCCAACAACTACAAGTAAAAACCTTAAAACAAAGCTCGTACAATCCAGTACAATAGCACAGTTCAAAGCAAGGAATAGTAGAAATTTCAAAACACGAACTGCATCATATTTCCCCATCTTATCCTCTGAGTTGTAAAAATTACCTTCAATTGCGTACCTTTTTCTTGTGTTCTTTCAGGAAGAGCAACGTATCGCCTGTTTGGCGGCAGCCACATTGCACAAAGTGCAGCCGGAAAAAGGCTTTCAGGAAGCGACACGGTTGCAAGAATTTCCCAAAGGACGGCAAGACTCAACGGAAAGCGAAATATCGACAATATACTCACAATCTCACTCGGACGCCTGCCATAAGATGCTGTAGGTTCAAAATAACATATTCATTACTCACTAGTGAACATTTTAGCATATCGTAATAATCGGTTTAAAAGTGTCGAATGGAAAGTATGAGCCATGATTATCAAAACCAGGTTTTGCAGCCTCTCAAATCATACAATTTAAGCCTCACGGCGCAATGAGAGATCTTTGTGATTAAGGATCTATTGCTAAAGGAATTCTTTTGGCTGAATTGCAGCCTGGATGTTCAAAGTTCCACTTAGATGTTCTACTATAGTGCGGAATTTTCACCTGCTTTTTTATTGTTTTAATTTCACATCTAATTTTCCTACTGTGCATCGTAAGGTGTTCATTTCAAACACCCATTTTTTTTTGCTTTCTTGCTTCGTTGCACGTCAACGACACGTTTTCCTTTTCCGCTTTCCCTATCTTCTCTCTATCTCTCTCTTTCTTGTTCTGCCTGAGTTTCGGGTCATTTTCTCTCGCCAAAAAGTTCCAACACCAACTGACGTTTTGGAACCGTGCCTTAGTTTGGATTTTCAGTGGAAAACTCGCTACTCGCTCGGCGCTCGCCCGAGCGATGTCCTCGGATCGGCTCTTGCTCTTTGTTTGCTTTCGGCAAAACGGCAGCATTTTTCCGGCGCTCTCCAGAGCGAGTGGCGGTCTCCAGACGGCACCGGACGCTACCCGCAGGACACCCGACAATGGCGAGAGCTAGAGAGTGGGAGCGATAAATGAACCGAGGGTGGAATAAACATGATGGAGCCGCAAAAAGTCAATGCGTTTGCAGCCGTCCGTACTGCCGCAACGTTCGCGTGTTCGCTTCCGTCTTGACAGTGTGTTATGTAAAGCTTTAATTTATAATTTGTTCCGTTCCGGTTTGGTGTCTAGTGGTCAATTAAATCGTACGAACGGTGCTGTACACGCGCGAACACGGTGTTTCTGGGTGCCCGGGTGCATGAAACACGGTTCCCAATCGAGTGAAGTGTGTGCAGAAGAATAAGAAAATAACATCGTCCTGGAGACGTCCTTGTTCTGGTGCAGTGCAAGCGTGTGTATCTCGAAATGTCTCCGTGATAATGCAGTGGCATGTATGGAGAACCAGAAAGGAGAAATAGGAAATGTGGCCAACACATTTGCGTACGGTGTGGTTTAAAATGGGATTGCTAACGATCGAAAGGAATATCGAACACCTACGCCAGCTATTATCCTTTGTTGTTACATAAGCATAATTACATCGAGTTATTATTCATTAATCATCGCCAGAGTGAGACACCTACGCGTGGGAAAACGGCACGGTGTTGGTTGTGTGATACGATGCGGTGCTTTTTCGCACTTCCCGAGACCAGTTTAAAAAAGTTCACACTTCCTTTGTCATTGGCGCAGTGCGAAATTAATAAGAGAAAAAACAAGCTTCTGATTCCAGAGTGTCGTTTGCGCAGTGAACGCTCGTGGTTCGTACTATCATCAGGGCAATAACATAAAGTGCAAAAGAAAATTTTTCAAACGTTTGAAAAAAGTGTAGCACATTGGATAATAACACAAAACAACTCAAAAAAAAACGCCTCGTGTCATGGCTAAGTAGATCGAAAAGATTGTCTAAAGTGTTTCTAACTCTATTCAGGTGAAGCTCCAGTAAGAGATGCAAAAGAACAAAAATCTTGTGTCCAGTACTGCCGCAGAGCGGAGGGAAGGAAAAACGATGAAAAAGAAAATATTTCTGAATGACAACGGAATAATGTACTTATCACAAAAGCATACCACGTTTCCACACCTGGCCCACTCTTTGTCTCACTTTATCCACCATTGTGCTGTCCTGTCAAGATACACTAAAACGTGCCTTTTACTACTCGCTCCCACTTATCTGCATCCCTTTCGCTTCCTTCGCTTCTTCCGTTTGTCAACTCTTTTATCTCGTTTCCATTCCCTGTATCACTCCATTATGTCAGTGTTATTATCTCTCACGATACCGTTTGACTCTCTTTGATCCTCTTTCCTCTACCAACTCCTTTTTTCGTTTTCCCCCTGAGTTTGTTGTTATACTTTTCTTTTCAACTTTTCCACGCACTCACAACTCGCGCAATTCTCTCGCACACCAGCGCCTATTTTTTTCTAATTTTTGGCTTGTTTGTCCGAATTGTATACGCTCTCTCTCTCTCTCTCAGCATCGTCTCGCCCGTGCACGCAGTGTAGTGTAGTGCACTAAGTGTGTCACACTCTTGCTCCTAGCGCGACCTAACAACTATACAGCAAGCATGCGGTCTGGGATCGGTTCTCGGGCCCAAGCGGAACCGTTTGCCGCGGTTCGGAAAGTAGTGCAGTTTTACTCGTATGCGACATTTCGGGTCTCCACCCCGGCGGTCCTGCAGTGATGCTCCTGCTCCTGGGAACTATACTCCTATCCAGCATGCGAGCAGATCCGATAGATCAGTGTCCGCGTCAGAGTGCTCGGTTTCACACACATGTGTATGTGGTTCATGTGATTAAAGGTGTTTTGTTATTTTTTTTTGCTATTCTACTTGAATACACTGAATAGGTGGACAGTTTGAATATTTCCTTAAAGACAACGGGTGCTCGAAAAATTTCACCTTTATCATTAACAGAAGTCACAACGACAACATTGTAGTTACAGATATTTATACATTTTCCTCTTCCCAGTGAATACCTTCGGATAGTGCGAACAAAAACCAAAAATAAGTAAAGAAAAGTGGTGAAACAGGAATTGAGTAGCGCATAAAAAGGACATTTCCGGTATGTCGATCGTGTTATGTAATGTTGCTTCAAAAACTAATAACGACAATAACGTTAACAATGACAATATTAGTGAAGATTCCAATCCGGTTACGATCTACAGGTACAAACTCCGACGGAATGGGTGTCCGATGTGGTGCTGCGGGAACCAACCCTTCCAGCAATGCCACGTTTTACATATCGCGTATTACAGACGGAAGTAGATAGTGTGGGTCAAGTGCAAAGTCATCATGGGGCGCTGATCGGAAAAATATGTCACTCGCATTTCCTTTAGAAACGAACGAACCCGATTAAAAGCAAATGGAAGTGTGTTAAATTGCCCCAGCATTAAAGTGCCATGAAATTCTCCCTTCCATGGGGGTTCCATTACGTTGACAAACAGTTTTTGGGGTTGAATGCTCATCATTTGTGCTACCTTCGGTGTTATAATTAGACCTTCCTAGACCGGCACGGCACCACACGCGAGTGGCATCGGTATGGTTAATATTAGCCGGTGCCAGAAGCCGTTTGGGTTTGCTTTTCTTTTTCAATGCTTCGAAACGAACCGCACACATTGGCAGACGGGCAACATTGTTGTTCGTTTGCGAACCAAAAGTGTCGATTTTTCGAATCGATACTGACCACCCGAGTATTTCGAGGTATTTCTTGAAGATGGAGCTAACATTGACAACGATAAAGTTTTAAAGGGCCAGGAAAGCTAGAGTCATTCTTTTTATTTATTTCTGCCAGCTTATTTTGATTAAAAGTGGAACGGTATTGAGCTAATGTTTCAAACGTCTTTCGAAAAATAATGAGTCGAAGTGGGGAAAAAATCACTTATGTATGTGTAAACTGTATCAAATTCACTGTAAGAAATCCACTTGACAAACTCCTTCATAATTTTTAACAAAAAAATGTTACTCAACGCTGGGTTTGATTTCCATCTGCGTGTTCGATGCACCTCGCGCACGATCTCCTGAAGGCTTGCGAACAAACACATCCGCCACTTGCAAACGGGAACAGCATGATTTAGTGTTTTCATAATCAAAAATCGATCCGCGTGTCCAATCTGGACTACATTTGTAGGTCAGCCGCTGGCCAGCGCGGTCTTGTAGATGTTTGCCGCCAGTTGGCACTGGGCTTTTTCCATCCATTCGCACTTTTATTACGATCTTGGTGTGCTCTCACCGTACCTCACTTAATTATTTGAACAGCAGCAGTAATTAATTGGATTCCTCTTGCCTGCCGCTCTTATTCCCAAAGGTGCCGTGCTCCCATAGCTTCGCTGGATTGCATGGAGGAATTCAGTGGCACGACCGCTCAACTTGATTTCGGTAAGTAGACCGACCCGAAAAACTCCCCTACCCACCTTCCTGGGGTTGATGGAAGTTTCGTAAGCACTTGGACGGTGTTAGTGTTTTTTTTTCTTCTTTGAAACGGCAGTGGTGTAATTATGGTTATGTAACAAAATTGTATCAGAATTTAAGAAATCGGTGTTCGATCTTTATTCTTCCAATCCTTCGATTGCCTGCCCGGTACACCGAGAATGAATATGTTGCTTGCTCGTCCGGTTTCAGGTCGCTCCACGAGCCTCGGATCGAATCCAGGCATTCAGATACGCACCCATGCCACCACGACGCCCGGGCTGCGCTACAAGAACCTCGGCAAGAGTGGGCTCCGTGTGTCCAACGTTGGCCTTGGCACATGGCCCATCTTCTCGCCGGGCGTTTCGGAGGAGCAGGCTGAAGCGATCCTCCGGTTAGCGGTGGACAGTGGCATCAACCTGTTTGATCTCTCCGAAGCGCATTCAGGTAGGTGCTGCTAGTTGGGGCCCCGGGGACAATGATAAAAACCAGACCCGAGCTAACCGCGGTTTGCCTCCTTCCCCCCATTTGCTCCTTGCAGGCACGCGGGCGGAAATCGAGCTGGGGAAGATCATTCAGAAGGCCGGATGGAAGCGGACCAGCTTCGTCATAACAACAAAAATATATTGGAGCACCAAGTAAGCGAATCGTGCAACCTTCGGGCACGGATACCGGACGCGCGCTGCAGATGATTGCGTGCATGGAGATCTATTTTTAATGTTTTTCGCCACCCATTACACTCTTGCCGCCAGGTCCGAGGAGCGCGGATTATCGAGAAAACACATCATCGAAAGTGTCCAAGCGAGCCTGCAGCGGTTGCAGCTGCCGTACATCGACGTCATACTGGTGCACAAGGCGGACTCGATGTGTCCGATGGAAGGTAAGCGGTCCAACATCAACATGTTACAAATTTACCTTATGCAACAATTGATATGCAATCTGTAAAGCATGTGTTGCCGCTGGGTGTATAAGCCTCGACCATAAATGTTTGAGCTTCAATACCTTTGTTTTCAAAAACTTATTTTAAACAGATTCCAAATCAAACATCATTTTAAATTAGGGTTATTAGTGGTTTTCGTAGTCCTTTGTATTTCATCAATTTTACACGAACCACGGTAGTATTAACGATCTCATTAACAATGTTATGTTGAGGATCATGATGAAAAGTCATAATTTGAACATTGTCAACCGTATGTAACGCCTTTTCGGCTATGAAAAATATTATAGAAGAGGATTTTACAATTTTAGAAATGTAAGCCTAGATTTATTCATTTATTAAACTGAGCTTGCCATGAATTGATAATTGCAAAAAAGTATACATTATATGGTATGAACACATGCAAAAAAATATTGTTTCCGATTTCCCGTGATCAGGGGATGGATCTAGAAATGTTTTTCGAGCATTCGGGAAATTTTGTATCTCTCTCAGTAATTTTGAAAATAACATATTTTGTATGTGACAAACACTAAATTAAAGTTCACTATACTTTTTATAAAAAATGTTATACCTTTTATGAATATGTTACACCTTTATAGGGCGTTAGTGTTTTTTAACCAATTATTTAAGTCTGAGAATTAACAGTTAAATTTTTCAACTCCATCAGTACAACAGTAACTAATACGTGTTTATTGCTGTTGTGGGTGCTCTTGTAACAATAAAGGTGTTTTATGTAACCTCAAGTTCTAATTAGAGGTTTTCAACAAATAATACAACTCATTATTACTGACCGTATCTGGTTTTCTTTCTAACATTTTTCGCCAATCAACTGCTACACCATAATGACGAACAACTTTTGCTTGAAAATCAATGAAGCCATCGTAAGCAAGCAGCCTGATGTCTTCTACAGTTGTTTCAGTTCGGAAAATATGCCTCATCCGTGAAAGTAGCACACTACAAGAAGGTTTTTCTTCTTACTTGCAGAAATTGTCCGAGCAATGAACTACGTCATATCGCAAGGATGGTCGATGTATTGGGGAACAGCCAGGTGGTCGCCAGTTGAGGTGAGTTGTCTTCTTTACTCAATGCTCCATTATTTTACCTAACCTCGGACAATTTCATTGGCTCCGAGCCAGATTATGGAGGCCTACACCAACTGTCGTCAGTTCAACTGCGTCACGCCGATCGTGGAGCAGTCGGAGTACCATATGTTCTGCCGCGAGAAGGCCGAACTATATCTGCCGGAGATGTACAACAAAATCGGCGTCGGCTTCATGGCCTGGGGACCACTGTCGATGTGCCTGGGCGATGCGCAAGGCGGTGACAAGCTCTGGATTCCGAAGGGTTCACTGAAGAGCAAAAGTCAGTCCTACTCGTGGATCGAGGATGAAGTGACCCGAGAGGTAAGTCTCGTACATGTCCGACTGTGGTGCATCTGTGCCGTACAAAATCATCTCCCTCTCTCCTTCTACTACCGGAATATAATTATCCCGCAGGATGAAGTGCGTCGGTTGTATGACAAAGCACGAGACATCAGCAATCTGGCGGAAAAGCTGGGCTGCAACACGATCCAGCTGTCTATCGCATGGTCTCTCAAGCATGAGCCGGTCCAGTGTCTGCTGCTCGGTGCAACGTCTCCAGAACAGCTGCATCAAAGCTTGCAGGCGCTGCAGGTATGTGTCCAATATAGGAAAATATTAGACATCTGCATTAAATAGTATTAAAACTCCGAATTTATGGAAATGAACTCTATGACGAGATGAATGGTCATATGATTCGCAATCAGTCAGCATTAATAGAATTTTCAAAACGAGTTTATAGTTAAGGAAGGAAATAGTAGACGACCATTCATGTCTTTCGCTTCAATTTTGAAGATCCGTTAAGGGGATATACCTGACATCCATCAGTTTAGTTTCGATCATAGCTCCATCCGATCCCTTATCGTACTGCATCAAGTGTTGCTTTCCACCATCGGGACCAACAGGGACAATGAGTCTTCCGCCTGGTTTCAGCTGATTGATAAGCTGAAAATTACCCAGAAGGATCGGGATTTGCACTAACTGAGGTTACTAAATGATCTAAAATTGCAACCTTACTGACCTCTTGCGGCATTTCGGGTGCAGCCGCTCCAACGTGGATGCAGTCGTACGGTGCATGTTGTTGGTATCCCTGACGTCCGTCGCCTTCTGCACAGAAGAACACAAAATTTAGAAAACAAGCAAAATTTGGCCATTTGCCCGACATACCGACGAGAATAACCTTCCCGGTTTCGATCAACGATTGATCATCTTTTTCAATATTCTTGCGTCCCAACTCCACCAAACGTGGATGGTGTTCGATACCGACAACGAATCCAGTAGCGGCTGGCGTTTGATGAATATATCTCGCCAAGCAAGCGGTGAGATAACCCGACCCGGAGCCCACATCCAACACCTTACTATTCGGGGTCAGATTCGGTCGTAGAAGTTCCATTGCATAGGCATGCTGTGCGTGGTATTGAGCTTTTACATTGTGAAAAGATTGAAAGGAACGTTTTTTTTTCATTATTTTCACATACCATGTGCGGTGCACTAATAGTAGCGCCATAGCCAATGCATTGCGGTGAATCCAGATACGCAGTCGAGTGCTTCGGAACGTAATGTTTGCGATCAGTTGCCTTCATTGCTCGAGCCACCGACTTGGATCTGATAATCCTACATTCTACGAACATAAAGAATGTTCTATAAATTAAATTCCACAAAAAGAAAACCCGCTTGTATATAAGAAAACCCACGTACCTTGAAGTTGTCTGATGAGGTCAGCGTTATTCACTCCTTGCGATCGCCAAGCCATGGTTTCATGTAATTCCGATGGTTTGGACACTATAGATATCTTTAATCTTTCGAAACGGTAGATTATCTAAGCTTGCTTTGCTCTTAGACAATCTAACCTAGCTTTGCACTTGGTAATTAATAAATCTCAAGTGATTTGAAATCAAACGATTCTATTCGATTTTTTGAAGAAATGTTTTTTTGGAGAAATTTGGCTTCAAAGACAATAAAATAAGGGGTTTCATGATGCTACCACGCTGTTTACCCGCTCTTCGGGGTTGAATAAAGCTAGGGCAAAACAAAACATATTATATGTGCTTTTTTAAACTATACAGTAATACGATTAAAGCCGTTTTCGAAAGTCAATGCACCTAACTAACTCATATTTGAATTCTCTTATGATGCAATAAGAGCTCGTTTAAAATTTTCGGTCTATGCTGACTTTGTTTTAACTTGGTGCTTTACATCTAAATTAAGACTAAGGTTAAGCCGAATCAAGGGTTTTGTCGTGCGTCAGAAAATGTTCTTCCAAGTATACTAAATTATTTTTCATCAAATCAAAACGTTAGTTTTCGTGGATTAAGAAGATACAGTTTAGAAATTATTTTTACTTTATCCACTTGTTAAGAGTAAAATATTTGTAGTTGGAAAATAGCTTAAGATAAATTGGAAAAATTTCTCTTTTTCATCTATAAGTCGGTTTGAATGCGAGTCCACTGAAATATGCGGCTGTTTTTGCTTCATGTTCTTCCAGCTACTGCCACGGTTATCGACCGGTGTGATGCTGGAAATAGAGCGTATCCTCGAAAACAAACCAGTGCGTCCACCGCCGATATCCACCCTCGCCCTACGGTGACAATCAGCCTGCCCTCCGGGGCCTCTTAGCGAAAGCGGAGTGCCTTGTGGGGCAGAATCACCCAAGGAGGAAGACATCAGCATGGGTGAGGAGCAGAAAGAATCGCAAAAGATTAGCTTCTGCGAAATTCAGTGACAAAACGAGAATTTAGTAACCAGTAACCAATTTGTAAACGTCGCCACTAGTGTTACGGAACGTGGCTCAGCACTAGCGCTGCACGGCTCCTTGCAAACGCCGTCGCAGCATCCGAAGCAGCACAAGCAGCAACAGCATCAGCAGCAGAGACAGCAGAAACAGCAGCCGTCGTATCCAGCCGGTCAGCCTCAGCCCCAACAGCAGCAGCAGCAGCAAAACAAGCAGCTGGTGAAGCTGAAGAATGCACACTCTAAGCAGTGCAAGCAGCAGAAGCAATCGCGTCGAGGTATTTTGCAACCGAACCTGCTGCACCTCAAGTCGCTGAGCGTCAGCTTGGAAAGTCTGCTGTTCGAGCAGGCCGCTTTAGATAGCAAATTTAACAATTCCGCCACGGCCACCGGTACGCTCCAGTCGACGAGCAGCACAGTCAGCACCACCAGCGGGCTGGCGAACCCGCCCCAAACCGGCACCGGTGGCGAGATCCAGGCACAGCAATTAGTGAACTGTCTGAAGTCAATTGACACCACGCTGTTGGGCGAGAAGAAGTTTAGGTATAGGATTTCCTGCAGCTTCCGGGCGCTCGACAGCAACTGCAAGTCGCTGTTTAACTTTCTGCGCGGCAAAGGGACGACCAACGGTGTGGCACCGGCCAAACCGCTGACCGTGGCGAGCTGTGCCAAACCGAGCTCCACCGGTCAGCAGCCGCAGCAGCAGCAGCAGCAGCAGAATCAGGAAGTTCAGGAGCAGAAGCCCCACCATGGCTTCCGCATGCTGCTGAACCGGAAGCCGCTGGCGAACGACAGCGGAGACAGCGTGCCGTTGGCGCCGAATCAGAACGCCGTGGAAGTGGTCGATGCGTGAATCCATCTGTCACAGGGTAATCTCCACCCCCGCCCCGAAGTGACTAGCTCAATCCTTGAAAGCAATGGGAAACGTAGCAAAACCCTGTTGCAACAACAATTCCGTTTTGCCTCTGTTCTGCCCCCTTTTCTGCTTCAACAGCTCCGACCAACGTTCTCACCAGCCGTCGGCGTCGAATGCTTCACAGTGAAACGATTGGCATTTATAGCGGTCTTAAAAGTAGCAACGAGTGTATCAATCTTATGTTAGTTCTGCCGTCCTCTCATCGGGAAGGGAAGAGTTTCTTGTATTGGCCAAGAGAAACCGTTTATACAAACGCAACCGGTAGCGCAAATCAAGTAGCGAACACGCAATATACAGTCATAATTTTTATGAACAGCAACACCTTTCCAAACGACAAAAAAAAGTTTCTACCTAACTCTTAAGCAACAACTATACTCGGTGAAAAGAGGTAACTATCTCACAAAACAAACAAAAAAACACTTCAACGTACCGCTAGCTACTCTACTTCGCTTCTGGTTCTGCTACGAAAGGCTCGTGATTGATAACAAAATAAAAAATAAAATGTATGTATATTAAAACTACACAATTAAAGCGTAACTATGATGAAACAAGGCAAGAAACAAACAAACAAACAAAAAAACACCGCGCTCTTCGGCAGCTCTCTTTCTCTTCCGGGATTTCAAGAGCAAGCAACCAAACCAATAAGGATGCGAATAAAAATAAAATACCTAGGTTTAAAAGTCTAGCCAATACACTAACCACAATCACTCAGATTCGCGATCGGGGCAGGCGAAGAATGGCGTATAAACTTTCTATTTTTCAACTAGTAAAAACTATTCAAAGCAATTTAAAGTGCGCAGCATATCATCAATAGCTAGGTTGAGATGGCAACGGCGATGGAAACGGTCTGGGTTCGGGCCCTCGGCTTCCCGTTCGCCAGCGAAGACGTTTTTATCATAGCAATTTATTGGAAACGTAACTATATTTGCATAGTTTATTTACTTCTTTAGAATCGTTAGTGGTTGAGTTTCACAACTCAGAGATCAGTTCGCGAGGAGAAGATCACAAGCGGATGGGTTGAATTTAAAGGATACTTTAAGGAACACAAATACTTATCGAGGGTGTGAAGCGACCCACATGCCAGCGGAGTGACTCCTTGTGTGTGTGTGTGTGAGAGTGTTTGGATAAAACATAACTCACTCGACTCCTCCAAACAAGAAACACAATGGCAGCGATGATATTGTTGTGTACCTAATGGCAGGAGAAGTAACACAACTCAAGTTAAGCTCATGGATCGCTACTCTCTATAACTCTACACTATGCTTGCGGAAACTTGAAGCAAAAAATCGATAAACGAAAAGAAACAAAAAAAAAGATTTAATCGTTTATAACGGGTAAGCACACTTACCAGCAACTGGCGGTGATAACAGCTAATAGAAACACAGAATCAAACATTGAACGAAATCGAAACCGTTTTGCCAATCGGATTAGCCGAGCAGCCTCAAGTGATTTTTACCAGCATCAAGCTAACCTACATATATATATATATATATATATACATACATAAATATATATATTACCGATTAGTTAGGTAACGATGGACATTTAAGGGGTAAGGCGCTAGGAAATGAAACATGCTGGTGATACTAACCGTTGCGTTGATTTACTAATTTTAAACGTCTCACTTAGTTCTCTTGAACGTTCTCTTCTCCGTGAACGTTACCCGTTGCAATCATTGCCATTATTGTTAAGACACTTATTTATCTGGAAGGAATTGGATACGTAGAGCACAAAGGGCGAACGTGAGAGTGGAGTAAAAGTGAAATATATATTTTGGCCACCTTGAGGCGCCGATTGACGCGTAACGCTTCGTAACGGTAGAACGGCGAAACGGCATACGCCAAGAAAACGGGGCGTGCTATCGCCCGTCGTTCGTAAGGCACGAATGTGGACCACAGTTGGAGTCGAAACCAGGTTGCAAACAAGGGTAGGGCGGTGAAAAATGGCTGCGATTCAACTATTTTCGGGCAAGCACCTATTTTAGAATCTTTCCTGCCTGCAACCAAGAAAATCGAACGCTCTTGAACGGATGTGCTCTGTAGTGAAGGCAAATGAGTAAGAAAAAAAGAAAAACATTCGTTAACTTGAAACATAAAATTGAAAAACTATTCCATCCTCAGCGAGCATTTTGCTCGTTAAAAATCGGCGGGTCCACGGTAGCGCCCCGCGGATGCAATCTCTTCACTGTTCATAGAAAGTGCACCTGAAATTTTTATTATATTTGAATAATTCATGTAGACATTTAATGGAAACGTCGGCACGACGGCATCACACCTTAACGTAACGGAAGCAAAGTACTCAAGTACAACCACAAAAAAAACAACATTAAAGAAGCAAAAAGCTCACAGCTACCACCATTTGCCGTCTCTAAAACGTTTAAACTACTAGAAAGAGAAAAGCGAAAAAAAATACTACCAATCTCGGTCGCTGAGGGTGACGGCGGGAAGATACTGTACGAATCGAAGGGCGCCTTCGACGGGCATGTAGATAATTTAGCAATATCAATCTTACAGCAATGTAGTACGGTTAAGTTTCAAGTTTTCCCTCGTCTTCGATATTTCGTAAACCAGCAAACCCTCGTCTGCTGCGACACGACAAAGCCGCATTCAAGTGGGCACCATATACACATGGAAACAACATTTAAGCAAACAAACAATAATTTACTATCTTCTGCTCTGCCAAAAGTGCATCTTTTAGAATAAATATAAATCAAATCAAACCAAAGGAACATATTGCATTGTGAACGAGGGCGCGGTAGAAGCGAACGTTCTTAGTATCGAACCTACAAAATCGAAGCAATGTTGCATAGCAGAACACAAAAACAAACAAAAAAAAAAAATGCTCGTACTTACAAATGAAACCAAAAACAAAAAAAGAAGAAAAACAAATACTCTAGTAGATAACGTAAGCAGCACACATTTACACAGACGTATGAGGGGGACTAGCGGCGTATGAAAACAAACAAGTAAACAATAAACGATGAAAACGTTCATCTCTCTTATGAATGATTCACTAGTATTTGGTAATTTCAAGATGAAAGCAAATAATACTCAAATCAAGCTAAACCACGATTGCGACTTGCAATTTGTTATCGTTTTCAAAGTTCAATCGACAAAACTCAACTATAATAAGAACCACAAGACAGCTGCGTCCTTTTCAGTCAAGGGAAGCATTAGGGGTAAGGCAACCGGAAGGCCAGTTTGCGATACGGCGGATGCAAAACACAAGATATATATACTGCTGCGAAAAAAAAAACAAAACTCACAATCCTAATTCGGGGCGCTAGCGAGCACGGAGGCAAACGCTAGGAAAAATAAAAATTAGCAAACATATTAGCAGTAGAGGCAAATAAGCAAAACAAAACTAACGACACCAATCGTAGCAATTCGAAGTGTTCGAACACGTTTGAGAAAGCAAAAGAGAAAATTGATAGCAAAATAAAGAAAAAATAAAACCAAATGTATTGTAACTGAGCAACGCTAAGAGCAGCAAAAATATCTTTAGAAGGCCCTTTCAGCGAAAGGCTTTACGGAAAATCAGAACATTTTAAACTAATTTATTGCGATTTGCGTTTGTGAAGTGCTGTTACAACCGGATCGAAGAATAGTTAGCTTGTCTCTAGATAGCATAGGTTTTATTTACTCACGCTAAACTCAGTTAGGAGATAGGGCAATGCAAAAATTGCGTGAATCATCATTAGGATATACTTTTTCGTTAGCAGCTAATGGCCTGTCTTCGCGTGTACTGGAGAAAAGAGAAAAAAAAAGAAAGACAGCGGAGCGAGGAAAGCTCATTTTCATGCAATGAAGGGAGGTAAACGTGAGAGGAAACATAAGTTACTGCTAGAAAGTGAAATAATAATACCAATAATAATATTTAAAAGAAATCACTAACAAAATTAAAACCAAACTAAGTGAAACATCTAGTTACATGCCATTTCAAATTTTATAACCATTCTCTGACGTAAGAGGGTTTAAATCTATGCAAATGCGTAATAATAAAACATTTAACAATTGTGATAAAGAAACAAAAAAGAAACACTACAAACTTGCTTGTACATCGTAAAATAATGTTTATGCACACCAAGATTCAAAACCAAATGATAACGAAAAGCGAATCAATTTTCAAAGCAAACATTATTGCTAACGGCGAGAAGTTTTAATTGTTTGTAATTCTTTTGTTCCCTTCGGTGCATTGAAAACTACGTTTGACGTCCAACAAGAATATGTTTTAAAATGAGAGGCCGGAATTTAATGAGCGAAGAGGTAATGCAGGCTGCTTAAGGGAAAATACTTTTATTACTAGGAAATATCTTGTAATGGTGGCATGTGTAAGCATGCATACTTCCAGTTGACCAATGGTAAGAATCTGCTGCTGTGAAATACACATACACACGCTATTTGGAAAAGGTTATTATCACAAACAATAAAAAAAAATAAAGAAATCAACAGGAAAATGACTCTATGTCCCTTTCAAGACCGCCTACCCCAAGCACTCAATCGATTGAAACTATCATTTTTAATAGGTTTAGGATTTATTTTCTACAAAACGAATAAATCAGAAAAAACAGTCATTTAACTGTACTCCATCGGGCGGCATGTGCCCGAAGCAGGAAGTTAATGCTAAGTTAAGTTCAGTAAAATGATCAAATCAAACAGAAGTTCATTTAAGTACCAGCAAAATCAAGCTAGAGTATTTATCTATCAAAGAATATTTATACGCACATGAATATATACGCTTATACATTGTTGTATGTGTATATATTCATATGTGTAAAGAACTAGGAAGTTTCTTCTTGACTCCAAGTTTTCTAAGTTAAACAGAAAATTTAGACTATTACAATTATGACATCCTACTACTGCTTTAAACTTGTTGAGAATAATAAAAAAATCACCTGGAAAATGCTATCGTGTCTTTCACTATTTCTTTTTCTAACAGGGCATGTGGATTTAAAGCTTCGAATGAATTGAAAAAAAGGGTAATGCGTCATTACGGTTTTAAATATATTAGATTAGATCTTAGACGGATTCATACGACCATATCTCTTGTATAAGCCATAAGACCAAATCTATTGGATATGTATGGGAATTGATGGATTGTTAATTGATCGATGGATTAATTAAAAATCTTTCACTTCGGACCTGTTAGTTATATCCTGAAAATGAAAACTGAAACTGAGGTAGATTGTAGATTCTTCTTCTTCTTGGCGTAACGACCTCTTGGTCATGCCTGCACATGAAGGACTTACAAGACTTTTTCCCTTATGCACGTGGATAGTCACTCCTCTCGTACAGGGGAGGGTCCGGTCTCGGTTGGGATTCGAACCCACGCCGTCGAGGTCATGGGCCGAGTTTCTAATGTTCATTGTAACATTATTGTAACTAAAACAGACTGATCATATCTTATACTATACTTATATATTTCCGAGTATGCCAAACATGTTGTATGTTGAACGCACATTTTAAATTACATGCGATTCTACATATTCAAACGAAAATATTGGGTTTCAAGAGTCATATATTTTTGAGATGTATTTGAGATGTATGACATGCTTTAAATATGTTTGGGCCTCGGCTTCATGTTAAATACAGAGGCATGGTGAAATTGTTCCGGCACTGTATAGCGTGTTTGCGATCAGCTGTGAAATAGATGCGCGCGTGGAAAACACGGCACACCATTTTCACACGAGTCACACGAGCTACGCTGGTACTTATTTTTAACTCGCATGTGTTTCCGTCGTCGACGTCATCAATTCCGCCTAGCAGGGGTCGAGGACGAATTCATTCATCGAAAACCTACACCCGATCGTGCAGACAATGACCTATGCAAGCTAATCGATGTGAAATGCGTTCATTCGCCACATCAATGAAATTATCAATCCTAGTAGTCGGGTATGCGTCGCTTTCTTGTGGTGTTTTGCGAAAAACTATATCGTAACAACGAAACGAGTACAGCAGTGTTTTCACTTTTGCACCTGTATGTGGTGGGAGATCCTGTTAGTGGTTCTTCGCTCGCATGATCGATGTCGTGCCAAAAACGAAATTTTCAATGTCTACGTTCAAGAACATACCGATTTCGATGCTCGTGTAGTACGGTTTCGTCTGTCGTTTGTTGGATTTGGACACGCGCGGCAAGAATCCCAGAGCGTTTTATCTGATAGCTTGAATAACAGAAGGAAAGCGAGGGCGAAAGTCTGTGTTTAGAAGGAAAGTCTGCGTTACAGTAAGCGGAAGTAACAAGTGTCCCAGTGCAGTTCAAATTCAAGTTCAAATGATATCTCGTTCGCTGCAATGGATAAAACGATATCCGGTTGTGAGGGGCATGATTACGTATAGTCTTCTATGGCCGACGGGATGTTTCATACAGCAGAAACTTGCCGGAAAACAGATGAGTGAGTTCAAAGTGACACTGGGATATGTTTTTATTCACTAATTCACATTTTTCCGTTATGTTTGAACTGTGCAGACGAAATCGACTGGAAAAAATGTTGTAGATTCCTCGTTTACGGAGGATTCATAGTTGCACCTTCGCTATATTGTTGGATTCGCGTTGCCTCCATCATGTGGCCAAGACAGGATTTACGATCAGCCATTGCGAAGGTAATTTTTGGGGCAATCCATAGGAGGATCAACTGATACGCACAGCTCACTTTTTTACAATCTAAACTCGCAGGCCTTGACGGAGCAAATTAGCTATACACCGATGGCAATGACGGCATTTTATTTTAGCATGAGTTTGTTGGAATCAAAAACCGTTGAAGAGTCACTAAACGAAGTCCAAGTAAAATTCCTTCCCACGTACAAGGTAAGCTAAAGTTTTGATTTGGTAAACAAAAATTCCAGATAGGAAAAAGATCCACAAAATCTTCTATTGTGGCATTTCCTCAATAGATGCAAAGTACAAATGTACATTATAACAAATATTGTATTGTTTTATCTTGTAACAGGTTGCGCTTTGTATTTGGCCTTTAATACAAACCTTCAACTTTTCTGTAGTACCCGAGAAGAACCGTGTACCATTCGTCAGCATGTGCAGCTTACTTTGGACAATATTTTTGGCCTACATGAAGCAGAAAGAGCAAAAAGATTTAGAACGTGGAATACTAACGAAATAATGTTACGAGAACAGCTTTAGGTGGTAAAAGACACAAACGACAAAATAAAAAGTAAACATACCAGAATATTTCGTTTCATGAAGTTTAGTTCGGTGTACAATACATAGTTATTGGGCCGGAAACCGTATTTTTCTCTTTTCAGTCTCTATTTTATCAGCTTACATAAAACTAGCCGTTATACAGGCTTTTTACATTAAATTTAATAAAATAAACAGATTCAACCGTTCAACCAAATGAACCACCAACAATTCTGCCGGAAGTACCGCTAGAACTGTCAATTCGGCTAGGGATGCGATAAGATCCAATTTTGCGGAACTATTTTACGCGGAACTGGCTATGGAATCGTACGCAAGTGCAAAGAAATTAAATAATATGCTGAAAATCTTTAAAAAAATCGTAAAATCAGGTAAGTTTTAAAATGTCTACCTTTTAATGGAAGCATAATAAGCAAAGAGAACAAAATGTAACGTATTCCTGTAACATATATCCTGAGTTCGATAGGAACGACATTGTGAATCAGCGTCAGCTCACAATCCCATCGGGTGCAGATAGCATCGCCCAACACTACTCTCCATCATTTCCGGCAACTGTCAATGCTTCTGTCTTCTGCTCTCTCTTTCCGGCATCTTTACGCCCGAGTGTGAACACACTTTTGATAGTGTTCAATAATTTTGATTCCGACGCGTCTTAGAACTTTCCAAAATGCCGCCAAAGTTCGACCCGAACGAGATTAAGCAGGGTAGGTTCCCGGGAGTGAAAATTTGTTGAGGAAAACAACCTTCACGGGCTGTTTGGAGCCGTGTTTTGCATCACTATTGGCCCTCCAGTGCAGTTCCACGTATTTGTAGATTCCATCCCGGGCATGTCCCTTTCTCATGAATTGATGGGACTATGAAAAAGATCGGCGTTGAAACATGTGCTATGCAGTTAGTTTTACATGAATGTTTTGCTGTTTCTGTTTGTTTGCAGTGTACCTACGATGCGTCGGTGGTGAAGTCGGTGCTACCTCTTCCCTTGCCCCGAAGATCGGTCCCCTCGGTCTGGTAAGTGCGCACACGAATGCCCATTTGTGCAATGGGAACGTAAACAAAAGGAACCGGCATTGATTTCATTTCACTCTCCATCATTTACAGTCTCCGAAGAAAGTTGGTGATGATATTGCCAAGGCTACCGGTGACTGGAAGGGTCTGAAGATCACCGTCTGCCTGACGATCCAGAACCGACAGGCCACTATCTCGGTTGTGCCGTCTGCAGCTTCCCTGATCGTGAAAGCCCTCAAGGAACCGCCACGAGACCGCAAGAAGGTGAAAAACAGTAAGTGATTAGTTGCAGCAAAAGCAATCGCAGCAACACCAAGGTGTCCCCGAAAGTGTTGAACGTTACTAATTCATTGTGTATCGTGTGTCTTGTTTATCCATCGCTACAGTTAAGCACAATGGTAACATCACCTTCGACGAAGTGATCAGCATTGCGCGTGTTATGCGACCCCGATCGATGGCTCGCGAGCTGTCTGGAACCTGCAAGGAGGTGCTTGGCACGGCGCACAGCGTCGGCTGCACCATTGATGGACGCGCGCCCCACGATGTCATTGAGGATATCTCGAGCGGAGCCATTGAATGCCCGTCGGAATAAGCCAGAACAACCCATCGGCTGCGGTGCCGAGCAATGTTCGTTTCCCCGTTACTATCTAAAGGCGAACGTATTAAATAAAACATTGCTGTAAAGAACGCTAATAACACACGGTGTCCATTGTTTCGGCATGGTGTTGCCCATTTTATTAGAATGTTATGTTTGATTGATCAGCACACAAGCCGGTAGGAAATGTATCGTCCGGCAGTTTCCGAGGGTCGAATAATTTTTACCACCTGTCCACGTTTCAGTCCGAAGTAGCGTGCCACTGGATCGCCAGCCTGTATCCTCATCAACATGTTTTCCTTCAGTTTGTATCTTGCAAGTAGCTCCTGTTTCTCTTCCGGTGTCATAACGACGTGCTCCGGCACCAGTTCGTGCTCGGTAATGTTGATGAGCAGCTCAGACTCGAGGAATTGTTCCAGAATGTACTTCGGAGCCATGTCCACTAGAGATTGCTTGGCCGACGGTGTCATACCGGCCTGCACCACTACGATGGCCCGGTGAATGTTTTCCTCTTGCATGCGGGTACAGTAAGTTTTGATTGTTTTGATTCCAATCTTCGGCTCATCCGGAAAGAACACAAACATCTGATCCGTAGGATCATCGTTGTGTGCCACCAGGACGATAAGGTCAGAGCGTGCTGGTCGCTTTTCGCTGCAAGTAAGAGTGTGATTAGAACTCGAACGCGAATGAAACTTTTTTAGTTTGAAGGAGAACCTACCTAGGTTTATCACCAAATTGTTCCTTGAATTGTTCCAATGTTTGATCCAGTTCATCTTGCGTCACGAGGTAACCCCGGTCGTGACTAAGCTGCATCACGGTCTTGCGAATGCGCCAAAGTTTGTAGGTTTCCGCATCATCATCCATGTTTAGGAATTCTATAAGAATTTCTTTGCGAAACTTTTAAATCAAATCAGTCACGTTCTCGGCGGCTTCTAAAATAATAAAGCGCTTTGTTGCGTTGACAGATAAATGTGTATTCCGGCGTTGACAGGAAGGGGCGATTCGGAAGATCAAAGACTCGATTCCTTGAAGGTTTCTTATAGAGTTGTGTAATTCCGATTTAGATTCAATAATCTGAACGACTCTTTGCTACGTTTTTGAGCTTTTTAATGTATGATTCATGAACTTTTTAATGTATGATTCATGTTAAAAGAAGTAAAATTTAAGCGCAAAAAATAAAAAATTTAAAAGCGAAGAGCATATGAAAGAATCACGAAGAGTTGTGAAAGATTCATGAAGATTCAGTAAGGATATGAAGGATTCATCAAAATTTGAAAATTCGATTCCCTGTAGATTCTTGAATCAAACTGAGTGAATTTTTGGTAAAATCATCTAGATTCATTCAGATTCATTCAATCATGATTGAATCGAAATACTCGAGTCCCGCAGGGATTTGGTTTTCCCACCACTAGTGTAAAGTCGACATAAGACAAGCAGTGATGCCAGCAATGTTTTTAAATCATTTGATTTGTTAAAATTATGTTTTATGAAGATTTATAACCATTTTAATATTATAATACATAACAATACTGATTATTGTTAGGTTATAGAATTATAAATTATTTTTTTCCTGTAGAAAGGTTCCAACGTCGGCAGAAATAAATAAGCAGAACAGCGCAGGGTTGTACAACAATCCATACCGAAGGAGTTGTCAAATTTTTTCCAATACTTGTCAGCCCTGCATCTTTCCAATGTCGAAGCTTGTTTCTTCAGTCCTCCGAAACGCTGTTTGTTGTATTTTGATGGTTTGCTGATTGAAAGTGAACAAATTCGCGCCTTCGACCGACGGTACCTGTGGTATTTTCATTTTAGTAGCTCGCAGCAAACAGATCCGCGTCTGCCGTGTGCTGAAGCCCTACGTTCGTCCGCGGGATTGGAATAATTACTGAAGTAAATCGCGCACTTGGCGTGAAGTGCGTCCTTTGCTGTATGTGCTCTTCGTGGACAGAAGACTAATGAAGATGTCGAGCCAACAGCAATATTCGCTAAGATGGAACGATTACACCACATACATTACGGGTGCGTTCGATGCACTGCGCTACGAGGAAGACCTTGTCGATGTGACACTGTTCTGTGAGGGGCGCAAAATACGCGCCCACAAGGTGCTGCTTTCTGCCTGCAGTTCCTACTTTAAGGACATCTTCAAGGAGAACCCTTGTCAGCATCCCGTTATCATATTCAAGAACGTAAAGTATGCCGACCTGCTGTCGCTGGTGGAATTCATGTACCAGGGCGAGGTAAGCGTATCGCAGGAAGCGTTACCTTCGTTTCTGCACACGGCAGAGTTGCTGTCCATACGCGGCCTTGCCGATACTAACAACGACCAGCAGCATACCACCATTCCGGATCAGCCCACGTCGTCGCTGGCGCAGCAGATACTCCAAACGCAGGCACAAACAATGGCCCCAACTGCAACGATCACGACAGAACCAGTGTACTTTACTCTTCCCTCCAACTCGTCTATTGTGCCGCAGATAAAGGTTGAATCGCAGCAGCCCGGTACCACTATTCAGTCCGGACCACAAGATTTCAAATTCATCAACAAGATTACACTGAAACCCGCTGACCTGGCCAATGCCCTTTCCGTACCAATCGGACAGCAAACGCTACAAGGACAACAGCTACAGCAGGTGCAGCAAGTTCAACAGGTACAGCATGTGCAAGTGCAGCAGACGCAACAACAGCAACAGCAGCAACAGCAGCAGCAGCAGCAGCAACAACAGCAGCAACAGCAACAACAACAGCAACAGCAGCAGCAAGTTGTGCATTCTCAAAAGATCATGATAAAACCGGTGCAACCCGTAGCGGGAACCATAGTCCAGCGAACCGTGCAGAGTCAGACCAGTGCGAATCAAACGAACCAGTCGTCTAACGCGTTGCAGGAACTGGTGGAAAGCGTCGTCTCAGCAGCCCGTCCCAAGCCAAAGCCGAAGCGCATCGTAAAGATAACCAAAACGCCAACCAAGCAACCATCGGAGGAAGGTAGCAGCACCAGTGACAAATCGACCACAAACTACACCACCCTGAACTCGGCCAACACTTCCGTTCAGTCGGACACCAGCGGTATGGGGCTGTACGGGCAGACGCAGCAGGAACACGAGCAGGTAGCGGTTTACGGCGATTCGGTCAACGCGGAAAACAACGACGTGAAACTGCAGATGACGGAGTAC
>KE525296.1:58072-73283 GCA_000441895.2 Anopheles sinensis | reverse complement strand
ATATACAAATTTTTCACTTACCGATCAAAGCTCACGGACACCTTGAATTTTTTATTTTCCTCCAATCCATTACCATTGCCACCACCACCGCCCCCGGAAACTGACCCAGCGATGGCAAGGTTATTAAATGCATCGCCCCGATGATGGTCGATATTTGCCGCATTATACGGTTGTCCATTCGGTTGTAGCGGGCCGGGACCGATCGCTGGCGGCACCAGCACATGGCCGGGTGGGAAACCGGCGGCAGCGGCGGCCACCTGAGCACCACCGGCGCCTTGCTGTTGTCCCAGCGCGGCCACTGGCGGGGGAGGGGAAATGGGTGGCGCATGGTGATTGTGAGGAAGTTGTTGCTGATGATGGTTGTGATGAGGATGATGTTGCTGCTGTTGTTGCTGCTGTTGTTGCTGCTGCTGCTGTTGCTGCTGCTGTTGGTGATGCGGCTGATGATGATGCTGGTTGTGATGGTGGTGGTGATGGTGATGATGGTGATGATGTGCCTGCTGCTGCTGATGCTGATGATGATGATAGTTGTTGTTCAGCAGGTTTTGGTTTGGTGGAAGTAGGTAGCCTATGATTTCATTATTGCGGCTTCCGGAAGACGAGCCTGCATGGTTGCCGCTGCCATGGCTGTGGCGTTCGCTTTGGTTCGGTGGATGCGACCACACGATGCCACTCAGATGGAAGCCAACCTGAAGGACGTTCTCAACGCATCCCGTTTCCACTAGCTTGAGCCCGGTGCAGAAACTAAGGCTTTGCGATTCCACCGAGTTGATCGAGGAAACCCTTTAAAAATAAAACGCATGCATAATGTATTACTCTTTCATCTTCGCACACCCCTCCCAACCTATCCGCTTACAAGTACACGGTGTGCATGTATAGGCTACAAACTTACCTCGACAAGGAACTGTACATGCAGATGTCCTTCTCGTTGCGCGGAAAGGACCAAAACACGATCCGCCGTTGTACCGGCTCCGGTATCCGATCGTACCGTTCCTCAATCTTCTGAAACGGCTCATTTTGCGCAACAATTCGGGCGGTGATGTCCAGCAGGGAGTAGGGTTGATGGTACGGTCCATGAGCTTTCGCCGATGTACTACTACTTTTGCTGCAGTTCGACGCCTTTGCCGGGTCTCTGTTGCAATAGAACATCCTTACACTGCTGCTTCCGTCAGGGGGACGGAATGTGGCAATGTTTTAATACGACACCACTTGGCCCCCTCCTTCGACCCAGGCCTGGTATAAAAAGCGGGATTTTCTACATACGATAGCCAAGGCGCTGCATTTCAGCATTAGTTGTAATCACTGCCTTGCCAAGAACACTTGAATTTCAGTTATTAGCTCAATAGGTTTGCCACTATCATGGTTGGGAGCTGGAAATGAAAAGCATCAAAAAAAGGTCTTAGTCATGTAAACCTTAGAACCAAAAAGTAGGAGATACAGAAAATTATGCAACTAAATTCTTTTTTGAGTAGGGTTACCCACTTTGGATAAAATTCCTATTTTAGGTATAAAAAAAGCATAAAAATATTGTATCATTTATTTAAATTTCACCATTTCATTCCCCCAAGCATAAGTAGTACCTGTTTAATACGTTAATCATAAGTTCAGAAATGTTGCTTAACCAAATGAAATATGTATATGTATTATGAATCATAAAAGCTGCCAGCTAAGGTTTAGCTTGGCTTCCTAAAACCTTTGGGTTGATTTCCTAAAAACCGTTTGATTCGGTAAACCGAAAAATTTAGCAAACAAATTTTATTGAAAATAATAGTCCTATAAAAGAATACTACAAAACAGCCAAGCAGTCAAATTGTTAATGAAATTTTTTTGTAAAATATTAAAATTGAACATTTTTGGGACTGTTTAAATTGAACATTTTTGGGACTATTTTCGGCAACACGTGCAAGAAGGTATGGATTTCTTGTTTCTTCGTTGATACTTTTTAAAACTAAAATTAAAAAATGGATAAAATAACGCATAGGTTATTATTCTTCAATGCTACCAGCAAATTACAAACTATGCTGTTATCAAGAATGGACCTTTATATATTTTATAATGTTTGACAAATATTTTGAAGTATGTATTTTAGTAGATTATAGACAGCTCGTGTTCGCAATAGATTGTGAAACATTCTTTCCAACGACCAACCAATCGTTTGCACACAGATAAGAACTTTTCTGGTGGCGTGGTAAAATCGATCTACTAAAATCTACCCACCGCCCCTCCCGCCAACACTACTAAGTGGAAGAAATTGAACACCGAGATATGATTATCTTTTCCCTGTGCGTACTCCACCCGACACGAGTGCCAAGCCGTAATCCCATTCCATGGCTCATGGCCTCCCCCGAAGCGGTCCGATTCCGTTCACCATTTGCGCCGTTCGACGGGCTCTATCTGTCCGGAATGTCGCTGCCGGACGGAGGTAAAAAGCCACCGCAAACAACTTGTACTCCTTCTTCTCTGCTCGATCCTTGTGCGGTGGTGGTCCTCCAAACGGTCTGCCTGCTGGGTTGGTGGTTTTCAAATTTTATTGATGACCATACTGCGCACGATTTCCATCTGGGTTCACTCCAATCCACTCTGGAGTGGCCCCCCTGGAAACTGGTGTGTCTGCATGTGTGTGGCGAGAGTTAGTGTTATAGTGCGCCCCCCGCGCGTGTCGTTGGCGTTCGATTTGGCCGCGCGCATGTAATACTATTATTTTTTAATAGTAATAAACCACCTACGTACTTCGACGGCTTTTCTCTGCACCGATGCCCGTCCCGGGGTCGGTTGGTTCGAATGCCACGAGATACATGCTCCCTCCTCTGCCCTTCGCGCCCGGTGGCCGTCCATCCGGTCACAGGTCGACTAGGAGAACGGAACCGAAGGGGGCAAAACAAGAAAAGTTTTTTGTGCAAGAACGTACCACCAGCGCCGAGTGAAACATCCTCCTCTAACACACAGACACACACTCCCAGGTACACGCGTCGTAAAGATGAAGCCCCGTGTGAGCCATAATCGTCGATGGTGCGGGGGCCTACCCCGTTCCCCGTACCCGAGAACCTACAAAAATAATAATCCCGGTCGCTCCGGTCCGTCGGTTCGTCGTCGTCGTAGTCGTCGTCGTCCTACAAAATACACCTAAGCAGTCATCGTCATCGACGTCCAGTGGTGGTCGCTTTCCGTCTCGGTCGCTCTCACCGGGTCTCCCGGAAAGTGCTTTGATTATTCCCCGACACAGATGAGTCTCAGTCTCCGTCATCGTCATCATCGTCGTTTTGGGCTGGTTTTTTTCCTTTTCGTTATTGAGTTCGGTCGATTCAATTTCCACTTGCACGCGTGCTCGTGTAGTTGTGTGCGACAGTGCGCGCCGTCGAGCATAGTAGGCATCGTCGCCGCCGTCGTCGCCGTCATCATCCTTTTGCATTCGGGACGCGTGTGGTACACACAGGATCATTAGAAAGAATCCCCTTCCGTTGAATGTGTGTGCACTTTTGGCACCGCACCGCGACGCGCACACCAATGGCCTGGGCAGTGCAGCAGCCGCTGGAAAGGCATATTACTTTTTATGAGCCCACGGTGGTAAAGAAGCAGTGCCAAAGGCCAGCATCGTGCTGCTGGTAAAACGGTTCCTTTGCACACCGAGTAGGCGGCGACGTGAGCATATGAGAAGAAGCATTGGTCGCACGCTCTTCGCTTGCCCTTTTCCATGAGGGGGGGAAGGAACACACGTGGGAAAAAGGGAAGCAGCAGGATAGGAAGAATATTGGATTCTGAGAGGCATTAGCAGTCGGTTCAAATTGCATTGCGACGGCGCAGTTGATGTTTACACGGGAAACTTTTACGGAAAACAAGCGCGTTTTTCGTTAAGCGCTCTAGTGGGGAGAGAACGAGCGGAGTAACGAAAACGGCCACGATAAAATAAAACCCATTTAAACCAACAAACGACTAATGAGTAATCGATGAAACTTTCCTAAGGCTTAATTGTTATTTCAACATGAAACGTATATGTACGATTTTAAACATTGATTTCTGCAACGCTTTGATTCAAAGTTGCTCAAAGATGCGATATTTTGAAAACAATAATGGGTACATGGGAAAGATTCCAAAAAAGTTAAGTGGTTAGGGTTTCCCGGAAAATTAATCTTTTCGGGTGTATAAATTTACTTTCAAGACGATTAATGCAACGTAATTTTAGGCTTGAACCACAGACCGGGGCGCATACGAACGCAAGATCGCATGCCATACTGAATCGAAAGAAACAGACGGATAATCAAAATGGATTCGGGATCCCCATCGGAGCAAACAAAAAAGGAAACAGAGAGAATAACCTATCATCATCAACTTCATCTACGTCTCCTATCCAGGATCATGCTGGGCCTTTTTTTCGATTCTCTCCAGCGATCAATCCTCTGCTGTCGGCTGTTGGCATGGATTCCGTTCCTGGCATCGTAAACACATGTTCTCATCCGTGCCCTGCTGTTCAATCATTCGTTTGTATTTGTTTTTCTCCGTCCCTTTTCTTCGGCAAACATATCGCAAGAGTGTGAAGGAGCGACAGGTCGGGATGAGGGAGCGAAACGGCAAACGAAACACTATCGCAGACACTGCGTTAGCTAAACAATCAACGCCGCATACACACTCAGAAAGGTTGAGCAAGGGAAAGTAGAATAAAAAACCATTTGTGTATGTCAAAGATTAAAAGCTATCATTTGATCACATTCGTACAGGAGTGTGAGAACGGATGGACGATAGTGCCGTACTGTTCCGCCTCCGGTTCTATTGCTATACAGGCACGTTTAAAACGCCACTTTCAAGCTGGCTTCAAAACTAGAACGACGGCGACACATCGCTACACTATTCGAGGCTGCTTCGATGACGGTGCGGCGGTTCGACAAAACTCAATTTTGGTTCGATCCTAGCTGCTCCGCACGGCCAAGTTGCCCGTTCTCTTCTTTTTTTCGTGGTCGCAAACACGTTTATTTATGTGCGCCATTAAACCTAACGACAGTGGAAACAGCGGGCGAGAGAGACGGTAGGACAATGGACCACATTTGCCCTGCCGGCGGCCGGAGGACGAACAAGGACAGAATCCACCCCACAGACTCGCATACACATCGAGCAAAGAACCCCGACCCGGCAGCAAAGGAGCCGCCGACCCCCCCAAGGGATTGCCTTGCGGGAAAGGTACACTCTTTGCCGCTTACCCGGTCGTTTCGGCTCTTAAACCGTTCTTCACAGATGGCACACAACAACGGTGTGCGGACCGGTGCGGTCGGTAGTTTCGGTTGTATTGGTTGCAGGATGCCTCATCCGCAAACAAATTTAATTTCCTCTTGCACCACACACTATCACCTGCAGCCGGGGAGGGAGTGTTGTGTTGTGGGCCTTTTTTCGGGCGCAGGTGGCTTCCGCCGACCGTGCGCTTCTTCAAGAGCGGCTGGAGCGCAGCACCGATCGTTATTCTGTAAATTTATCTCAATCATTGCATGAAATGGGCAGGTCCCGCTGAAGGAGAAAAAGGTCGGTAGATTTTTTTAGGAGCATTGAGGATCATTAAATTAATGTTCCGTATATTATGAAAGGAATAAAAACTACTTTTCTAGAAGCCACCAAACATTCGGATGGTGGTTTCATTCGTTCGGTTGAAATAACGGCATGAACGACAGAAAACAAAATTCACAAAAAGACACCAGCAAGCTAATGTTTCCCTTTTTAAGATATTCCACTAATATCCATATTGCGATTGTCGTTTCCTTTTCCTGATCCACTGGCGATAGCTTGAAAACAGAGGGTTCACCATGGAGTGCGAGGATGAAGCGCGCAGTAAAGGAGAAGTATCCCCAGACACGCCTAGGAAAGCATACATAATTGAATTTGAAATTTTGAATTCAATTTATCCTCTATTGTTGGCCGACTTCAAAGCAATTAATATCTGTCAAGACTGGTATTATTTGGGCATGCGCACTGCTGGCCCTGCAAACCTTTATTGGACATAATAACACGGTTGCTGCCGTTGCTGTTGCGGCCCGTGTTCGTGCTTTGGAGAAGGAAGAAAAATGGGTTGATAACGAGAAGAGAACTTTTTGCGCCTAGGAAACCTCATCGGAGCGGCCGAACTGTAGCAGTGCCAGATTTGACCGGTCCGGGCTTTAGGGGCACAGGGTTTCGAAGAGCTTAATCATTGATAAACAACAAATGAAAACAACACGACAGTTGACAGACAATCGACAAAAATGACATTTGAGCTCCGTAAGCCCGCATGCGAGGAAAAGAGATGGAACCGAGGAATGGATAAAGTTCGGTAAAGAAATTCATATTTCATTTGGTGTTTGCTGGTGTGAGTACGGAAAAAGCACCGTCTCGTTTTACACACTTGCTCTGTTGTTGAATGTTGCCCCTTTCTCGCTCGACCGTTTATTCTGTCATTCCATTAGCAAGTCGATGTATTTTACTACCCTCAGTCACGCATTCAATACTACCACACGTCGAGCGTGATGCAGAGTGTCTCTTTCTCGCAGCACAATGCAAACAGACCTTGTGTTTATATCACCTACACCACCACAAGCAGGAGGGATTCAAAAGAAGATTATAGTCCATTGCACAGTAGGAACCAGTGAGTAAACAAAAGGATAAAATAACTTTTGATTTTTTCCCCATTGCGTCTGAGGAGCACTGGATATGAATGCTTGGGCGTACGTAGAATAATACAAGGACCAAAAGTGCAGGACACACCCAGATGGTGTGATATGCGTTACAATCAAGACAGAAAGTATTGCTCTTTTTGTAATATTTTCTCTGCTTTGATTACGTTCTGCAGTTACACGCCTTTTTTTTAGCTCATATCACACATCCCGAATTTTTCTGAAACGCAAACATGTTTGACTTTAATTATGTTTGTTGTGGAGGTTGGGTAGGATTATTTTCTTCCAACCAAACATTAACGATTATTCTTCCTAAGGTTCTTATACAAAGTTTTGTTTTGGGGCCGTCCAAAACTGGTGCGGTCAAATTGCGTTTGAATCGCCTGTCAAGGACTAAGAGATCTGGAGGGACCTGATGCATATATCTCTCCTAATAAAGCAGGCTCTTGAAAACACTGTATGAGGAATCACGATGGCTTTTTCGCTAACTGTCGACCATTGGACGGTTTTTCGTAAATTAGTGGCATAAAATACCTTCGCACGCAGCTTACGTGCAGATACATTGTTTGAAGTTTGAAGAAATTTATCCGTATACGTGACATAAAATTGATGCTTGGACGTAGATCCCTCCGAATGCCCACTGTGCAGTGGTGTGGTGCTCATAAAACTTCCTTTTTATACACACAAGTTTACCTGCGAAGGAGCAAGTGAAACCAAAACACCACATCAAAGCAATCGAGCTCGCACTCACACCTTCAGCCCATGCTTTGAAACGTGCAATAAAGAATTATTTACATAAATTAAAAAATAAAACACTGATCAAATAATCATAAATTTTTTCCCCTATTTCGCCCTCCGTTTGCTCAAACTTTCAGGGGATCTATTCACAAAAAAAAGGTTTCGACAGGGCAGAGAAAAGTGGAAACCAGTGGGAGAACATAATAATGAACGGAAAGACGAGTTTTTCTCCTCTATAAAAAGAAAATGCATTTAACAAATTCTTCACGTTCGCTAGTGGAAACAATCGTTGTTTCATCAGGAGCGAAGGCAAAATAGAATATCAATTGGCTCTGGTGATTGGCCAGTGGGGAAAAGTTTTCAACCACATTGCATTCATTAGCCAGCAGGAAGAGATGGTTTTCGTTACCTTCTTTATTCTGCACCCAAAAGCAGTTGTGTCCTCATTCTGGAGCGACCGACCGGGGGGAGGAGGTGGATTTTATGAGACTACGATGCCATTTATCAACAGTTTTTATGGGTAGCAGGTATGTTTCGCTGTGGCGTAGAACTTTACACGATGCTAGTTAGATTTTCACTGCCCGCGATTAGGAATACACCTACCTGCTCTGATTGAAGCATTGAGCGCTCGTAAAACAATATATCGTCTGCCCAGTTGTATCAATTTCGTCGAAATATAAGGCTTCTTTTCCGCAGCACTTCAGAACCATTCGCACCGTGCTATTACCAGCGGCCAGGAGAAGCGCTCCATGACATAATCAATAACATTTTTCTTTCCAATCCCATTAATCGTCGGAGTACTTAAATTGCTGCGATTAATCTTTTCCGGATGAATACTGCACCGACAGCACCGTTTGTTGTTGTCGTTTTTTTCACTACCTATTTCATCATCCCGTATAGCTTGCTCTCGCTCATTCTTCTACTTTGTGACTGCGGCATACATATTCTCAACAAACACCACACACACGCAGCAGGCTGCATGAAATCACTCCGGAAATGATTCTTGAACAATCATAAATTTGTTGCCGCTCACTACTCACAGTGATCACTTTTTAGGTAAAAACTTTACCAGCCGTTGGCCCTCATCGATGGCGCAGTCACCCGTTGAACTCATTAGGGGTTCAATTTTCAATTATTTTCCGCACACCGTTGCTATATCGACAGCTAAAAAGCTCAAGTGTCGGTCTCCAGAGAGATCTCGGAATTATTCTACTTACTTCCTACTGCAATCTTGAAACGACACTGCTCCCTGTGACACGAACGAGCACACTAGTTGTTCTAACAACGACGCGACGGATCACGGGCACGTTCGACCGATCCGACAGCAAAACTGAAACTGAAACACTTCGATTAGTGTTGGCAGATTCAGGATTTGGAAGACTCGAAGACTCGATCCCTAGAGGGATTCTATAGATTCGAATCCCATTTGACGGATGCTAATGATTTGATTCGATTGGGATTCGAATCAGATTGGATTTGTTTAGGATTCGAAACAATCGTTAATTTGAATTGTTATTTGATTTGAAGGTAAAATCCCAAATGAACCCCCTCCTCGTTGCATCGTCACCATATTTTTCCACAGTTGCGCCTTGAAGGTAAGCAACGAGTGGTACATGAATTCAGTTTGAATTTTGGAACCGCTGAATTACCGTCAGAAGTAGAAACGATGAGATTTAAAAGAACCGAGAAAATGGAGGCAGGGGCCTCATTTACTCTTTTCTGTAGTAGTCATGATTTTTTATAAGAAAGCTATGCCGACTATGCTTACTCTTATTACACGAAGTGTACGTCATCTTGCGTTTGACAACAGATTTGGTAGCTGGTGTCTCATCGACTACAACCCTGAAATTGTGTTGTTGTCATTTCTACATTTTCATCCCCTGTTTGTGATTATCGAGACGAATGAAAAATTGTATCGTTTCGTAGCTCTCGTGGAAATTCCCGTGCTCCACGAGAATCGCTTGTCCGATGTCGATAGGAAATAAGTGCAGTGTTTTACGTTATCTTCGCTACGCTTCACACTAGTTACGAGGGCTCGATCGTCGTAGTCCCCGTAGTGTTGTGTGTCCCCGCAATCTGCTAGAATGTACTTTTCCATTGGTTGGCCGCGAGTGCTCAATAGTGGGCCACACGGCAACATACAGAAGGTGGTATGCGATCGCGTAAAGATTCTGTTTGCGGTGCTTGCGGATGATGCCATTGCCATTTGGTACTCGAAGGTATGCGTCAAGCACAAGAAGCTTGGTGACCCATTTATCTAACCGTCTTTCGATTTGGTTCCCTAGCCCTGTGTACCGATAACATCCAAAATTAGGAGTGCCGAATGTCTTGCAAAGTACGGAACCAACACGAACGTAGAATGGAAACCGGACTCAAGTATGCTGCTGGTGGTAACCAAAGGCACCGAGCACGGCGATGGCACTTTGTTCATGTACACGCTGATTGTGAACGATACTCCGAAAGGTGTCTACAATCAGAATGATTCTCCGTTTGCCAACCTGCGCAGGGACAGTGCCGAGCTGTTCCTGAAGGAAGCTATTCCTTGTTTGAAACTATCTCTGGTAGGAGGCGGAAAAGGGTGGAGGTATGGCCTACTCTGGTTACTATCTTTTGCCTTCAATTGCAGACGCACCGTATTTGCCTGTACGTCCCGATTTGCTGCGTGTCATGTATTAATGTGAATCAAATTGTTATTGCCACCCAAGAGGGCCGTATAGTGCGTTTAAACTGGGAGGGTGTAGAGGAACGTGACTATGCACTCGACCTGAAGCGAATCCCATTTAGTATTAACCAGCAAGTAAGCTATGGTAAGCGCTTTTCACTTTCGGTACATCATATTTCCAATGCATCCCGCAACTGATGATATTACATTCTCCATATCGCAGCCGTCCCTATATTGGAGAAGAATGTGTATGTTGCATCGATAGATTACTCCCCACTTTTGTGCGGGTTCGGTATCACATTGAGCGATGGTCGAGCCGCATTTCTCACCGCAAACAACACAAAATTTGATCCAAATGTAAGTGCCCTTTACATTACAAGCCGATCGGAAACGGTAAACTAACGATCACTTTCATTTGTTCACCTTAAAAAAACCTATCAGCAAGTACAAGGAATCTGGTGCCAAAACGTGGATGATGCGACGTGCACCGTCATCAATCACAAGTATCGTCTGATAGCGTTCGGGCGAAAGAATTCACAAACGAATATGTACGTCATCGATGACCTAACCGGTGGACTGGAACTGTCGCATCGGTTGTCGCTGAGTGCAAAAGACTTTCCCGGTTCACCGGGTTACGTGCGCGACATGAAATGGACCCCGGACGGTTGCGCTATCATTGTGGCTTGGGCTAACGGTGGCATATCACTGTGGAGCACGTTCGGGTCGCTTTTGCTTTGCTCACTCGCCTGGGACTACGGACTCCATGTGGATCTGGCGAAAAACGATCCTTTCAACGTAATAAGCATGGTACGTTTTTTCGGACAGCTTGGCGGGACGTTCCTGGCGTGTATTTGGATAATAAACTTTTAATTGCTGTTTGTTTGCAGGATTGGTCCACTGAAGGATACCAGTTGCTAATGGTACGCCAAACGAACGAAAAAGTTTCTTCCCCGACTAGCACTGAAAAGGATGAAAAATCCATTGGGAATGCTGCGGAAGCTGCAGGCGAATCAACGAACGAAGAACAATATTTACAAAACACTGTACTGGTGCAATTGGACTTTGTCAAAAGTATTTTAACAATCAACCCTTGCATGGTATGTTAACTGCAAAAACTACAAACTTTTAATCACAGTATGATAACATATTGTATTATCTTTATTTGCAGAGCAACAATTCGTTTTTGCTGCTTCAAGGGGACGATAAACTTTATATAAACCATGGTGATGTGTTGCAGAACATTTATCCATCCCACAAAGCAACCTATGATTCCAACTAACGAAAACGATTCTTCATATTCTGGAAAAACGGACGAGTTCAACAAGGGTAAGGGATAACTGAATTTCGATTCCCTTTCTTGTTTCGATGAATCCTACAAAATTGTGTACTTAGCTAAGTTCTTTCCGTCTTTTTTTTTAGATCCTGCGTACATTGCATCCGGTGAACCAGACCCCGTGAACGTCAACGGTGATAGTTATCTGAAATTCAACAGTGTGCTATCGGAGAGCAAACATTGGGTCGTTCTGAATCTTCCTACCGCTTACATCTCTTCCAATTGGCCTATCAGGGTAAGTGGAGCTGAGTAGTGTCTTTCAATTGAAAAAAGAAAACAAACCCGTTACAAGACTTTTTCTTACGCTACGTATTAACAGTACAGTGCAATCGATCAGTCCGGAACCAATGTGGCCGTCGCGGGACGCACTGGCGTGGCTCTGTACGCCTTCAATACTCGAAAATGGAAACTGTTCGGTAATGAAACTCAGGAGAAAGATTTTGTCATTACCGGCGGTTTGCTGTGGTGGAAAGAATTTATCATAATGGGTAAGTGTTACTTAACACTATAATCCAAATAGTGGCCATTTTGAGGTCTGCTAAATATTTTTACAATAAAAAAGTCCTTTATTTGAATCCAATGTTCGACCCGTTTGGAGCTTTTTAGTGGAAATTTTACCGCTCTTTTTCATCACGTTTTTACTTCGTCCTTTTTTTATTATCAAAAATTTTCTTATCAAAAGATAGTTAACAAATATACTAAATAGTAGCCGTTTACAGATTTGAAAAATCTTCAAAAAGGACAAAATTGTCGCTTAACAAAACAATCGCTAAAATGCATTCTCGCAAGATTCCAAAGCAATGTATTCTGGTGCTAAACTCTCTTAATGTAAGCTACAATTCTTCCGCCATGGAAGTCAAGAGGTTTCTTGTCGCTTTCTAGAATATACTATATTTGTAATTTTAATTAACTTTTTATTTACAATACAAACAACCAACCAATCAGCATTTATTTACCCGAGTGAGACCCGGGCAAAACTGTCGAACGGTTAATGACTTTATAATGAATTATACATTTATATTTTAAATACAATTGTTAATAAGATAGCTAATTACTTCTCCTCTGTGTTGTAGGTTGTTACTCACTAATAGGCTTTCACGATGAGTTACGGATTTACTCAAAAGAAAATAAATTGGATAACCGATTTGCGGTGATTACGAAGAGTGCCAGCCCGGTGATGTTGATAAATCTGTTCCGCGATCAGTTGGTAAGCACACCGTTACCGTTGCTTTGGGAGGTATTTGCTAATCTTATTAACGCTATTTTTTTCGATCTCTAGGTTGTCTTTACTTCCGATGGGCATGTGTCAGTGTTTGCTCTGAAACAGACCGAGGAAGCATACGATGGCAACGACCAGCACCGGGTAGAACTGGTCAAGATGCACATCTACGACATCAAGAATGTGTGCATACATCCGGCCTGCGTCATTTCGGTACTCATGACGAGCCTGAAGCACGAAGGCATCGGTTCCGGTGGCATGATGAAGCAGAGCAGTTACGAGAATTCGCTCTCGGAAACGCTGATCATGAACGTCTCGGGACGTGTTTTGATGGTACAGACGGATCACCATCATCATCATCACGGCAGCGGTGGTGTGAATAGTCAGCTAACGTCCACCTGCTTGGCCTCGTCGGTCGAGTGCATCTGGGTGTCGGAGTCGAGCAAGACGCACATCAAAGAATCTCTGTGGCTGTATTGCGGCGGGTATGGTATGCGCGTTTGGCTCCCGGTGTTCCCGCGCACCGGTGAGACCGGTTCGCGCAGCTTGCGTCATACGTTCATGAGCAAACGGATTATGCTATCGTTCACGCTGAAGATTTACCCGCTGGTGATACTGTTCGAGGACGCAATCATACTCGGGGCGGAAAACGACACGCTGCTCTACACAAGCGACCCGACGGTTTACTTCTCGTTGCCGTACAATGCACTCAAACGGACGGTAGGGAGTCTCAGTTATAGAGTTTTTCAAAGTAGATTGTCTAACCGGTTTTGGTTGTTAATGTTTCCATTTTAGAGCCAAGTATACCTGCATCAAATACTCCGTCAACTCATTCGCCGCAATCTCGGCTACAACGCGTGGGAAATCGCACGATGCTGCACCGATCTTCCCTACTTTCCACATTCCCTGGAGCTGCTCTTGCACGAGGTGCTAGAGGAGGAAGCGACCAGCAAGGAGCCGATCCCGGATGCGCTGCTCCCGAGTGTACTGGAGTTCATTCAGGAGTTTCCGGTCTACCTGCAAACGGTGGTGCAGTGCGCCCGCAAAACGGAGATCGCCCTCTGGCCGTACCTGTTCTCGAGCGCCGGCAAACCGAAGGAACTGTTCCAAAAGTGTATGGCCGCGAGGCAACTGCACACGGCCGCCAGCTACCTGATCATCCTGCAGAACCTGGAACCGTCGTCGGTCAGCCGGCAGTACGCGACACTGCTGCTAGACACCGCGCTCGAGCTGCGCGATTGGCCGCTCGCCAAGGATCTGGTGCGGTTTCTGCGAGCCATCGATCCGAACGATGTCGAGTCACCTCGGTCGTCGTACGTTTTTGGCAACAAGTTTGGTGGGCTGATCGCGGCCGGACCCCCAACGCCGAACGCCGAGGACCTCAGTCTCATCCTCGGCAGCAGCATGGCGAGGGGTCGTAGCTTTTCGACCACCGTTCCGTACCCGAAACCGACCGACGGAGCCGCCACGGTGGTGAACAAGGAGAAGAACATAATGTTCAACTCGCCGGCACCGGCGGTGGCGCTGCAGCAGGCCGTTTCCGGTCTGAATTCCGCGAGCAACGAATCGGCGGTAAACGGGCTAGTGCTGCGAAGGAAGAAAAGTGTGCCAAATACACAAAAAGAGCGGTAAGTTTCGTCTTTTTTTAAGCCTGCTTTGGACTGCTATGCATAATTTACGGTTCTATTAACATTAACGGATCATTTTGTGAGTTTTTCTATTTTGATTTTTTACTGTACAAAAAAAAAAAAAAACATGCACACATACAGTTGCTCTGAAAAGTGTGGGTATAGTGTCGATTTGCTCTTTTAACCTTTCAAATAAGTTCCCTAACTTCAAATATGTTCCTAACGAGATATTTATAGGGAATATCGGCTTCGTTTTAAGCCATTAACTGGCTAAGCACCATATCGAGAACACACAAAAGTCACGGTACACGATGTGAACTATCATTAAAAAAGGTTTATAGACCACTTTTAAATATTTCATTTGGTTTCCTATGGCATCAATAACGGGTTTAAAGGGTCGAGGCATCGAATCAAGTAATTTTGTGGTGAATTCAGGTTCGATATTTTCTTGAACTCTAGTTATTTTTTTTATTTTAGGTCACTCTTGCTCATCGGGTGACTTTTTTGGACCCGGATTTTTACTTCAGTTCAGTTCAGTTTTTAGCTGTTTGGGGACATTATATAGCAGCCATTCCTGTACCAACACGCAGTATGCCTGCGATCGTTATCCTGTCGCAGTTTTGCCGCACTTTCTTCGACGCTTTTTTATGGTGTTGAAAAACACCATTTTGACCCTCGTGGTTTCAATAAACTCCATGTTTCCTACTCCGTTTGCAGACATAGAGTCCTACAACATAAAGTTCCCACCTTTGTGCTTGATGGTTGGTATCCAATGCTTCGCGTCAAGCTCCATATTTCTCGTTCTCCACACAATTTTTCGTCTTTCGCTACCAAAGAGATTTATTAGGTTTCGTCAGTGAACAATTCAGCCGACCAAAATTCTAAGGGCTTTATTACTCATTTTTTCTTGTTGGCAGCTGGCATGAAAGCTTTCTTTCATGCTATACTCTCATTTAAACCAAGTTTTTTAATCCTACTCCGACAGCTTCAGCATACATTAACCTT
>KE525295.1:718420-729792 GCA_000441895.2 Anopheles sinensis | reverse complement strand
ATTACTATGGAACTATTTGAAACTTCGCTTCAGCCGCACTGAAACAGATCCACTCAAAGTTTCGTAATTAACATCGTATATATTTTTTGTTTTACCCTATTACTGATTTGAAAAGAGAAGATGATTTCTAGCCATACCGTAGTCCCTACATTCCTCCATTTCATTCTCATCGGTTTTTTTCCGCCCAACTCTAGTATCCACTGGAAGAAGTCTTTATTTGTTCGGTGCAATTATCTAGCATTCAGCGCAGATAAATGGAGTCCATTTAAAGAGAGCAACTCCAAGGGCATTTATTATTTACCATTTCCAGTAGAAGTGGTTGATTGCGAAGGACAAGAACTGCAATTTAGATAGTATTCCAATGGTTAGCTGAACGTGACGAAACAGCGCAAAGCAATTACATTCATTAGTACTCGACGAAATATCTCGTATTATTATTGAAAAAGCTGCCATAAAAATCTAAGGGGCTAGGAAACAAATTACTCGAAATATCAAATATAAATAGCTCATCGTTTCTATTGCATTTTCCTTAATCTTCCCTCCGCGTATCCCGCCGCTCGCCAATATGTCACGCGTTTGTGTTCACTATGTTATGAACAACGCGTCTAGAAATACCTTTCCAGTTCTCGGACGATGGCAAGAGAGGTTCAAAAGCGACCTTGTTAAGTAACAATCTTGCACCCGGCGTGTAGAATCTCCACTTGCGATGCCGGAGATGCAAGATGCAATATTTCACGTCGTTACATAAAATGTAAATATTATTTTTATGACCCAGGGCAATCAATTTGCCTCACGTACAAACAACCGCCAAGAGCTTAGAAAGGGCAAGGACATGAGAAAGGATGGGAGAAGCAGAGAATTCATGGAATGTTAGCATACTGTCGCGCTGGTAACATTGCCAATGGAATGGAAGTGCAACTTTCAGTCCCAGGAAGAAAGCGGGTGAATCAACAGGAAAAGATATTTCTCTGCGTGTCTGGTATTTTTATGATTCCTCTTCATCTCGTTTCCTCCAAACCACTTCAGATATCAATCCAATTGCCCTCGCTACTGTGTTTACACTCCAATTGCCATACAGATTAAGGAATTGATCTCTGGGGTAGCGAGAGTTCAACTACAACTTTAGCGAATTGCATTACGTTGCCTGGTAGACGATATCAGCGTTATGAGAGGGTTGCAAAATATTTCATCTGTTTTCTGCAGAGCTATACCAACCCTAACCTAAGGAAATGTTGGATTGAAAAGCTTTTTTAACAATTCTTCAAAATTCCCCGGCTCGTTTCTTGAAATAAAAAATGCATTAATGAAACAATTGAACAGTTACATCATCCCAAATTATATATAAATCAAACGAATGTTTTCTTTTGGGCCGGTAAGTAATAGCCAGCATTGACAAGAAGCATTCGAAAGCTGACTGCATCAAAACTGCCGATCCCATTTTCCATTAAACAACCAATTCAGATTGATTGCTACCCGCCAGCCTAGACGTTTATTATTTTTTCGGATTTTTTGCAGACAAACGTGCGTGGAAATTATTACTTTTAAATAATTTATGAACAAATAAATTTCGCTCTCTATGGCAGTTGTGGTAAGGATCAAAAGAAGTAAAAATACTTACCATACCTTTTTGTGATAGCTAAAACATTTCCGTTGAAATGTGCAAACCAATTTGTAGGGAAAAATCACTCCAAAGAACACATCACACAAATTGGTCCTAAAATAGACAGCCATTAAAATAACACGACAACTAATGCACTGTAAGAATCGTGGCACGATGTCATCGATCACCATTTTCCTATTTGTCAAGCGTTTTTTACCAATTGATACAATCTCCGCTATGACATGCAATGGCCAGAAATAACTTCTAGCAGGAAACATTGACAATTAAGCGTTAGGGTACTCAAGCTTAGGGCACTTAACCAACATTTAAATAACCTTTCCTCGAGGTGACTAGCTTTTTTCATAAAAGGGTTAAACAATGACTTTTCGCAAGGATAGATATAGCAGTTTATCACGTAACAACAGTGTGGCCAAGCAATCCTACTTATGGTTTCGTTCAAAACCAGCATTAGAATTCTACATTATTGAGGAATGCAAGAAAATTGTATAAACTTAGCTATTGTATACCTGCCTTTTGAAGATAATTAAGAAAACTAACTCCATAAAAGTCTAACAGTAGGGAGAAATGAAACGTTTTTAGTGGGATCTCATCATTGTAAATTGTGATTGATTATAGTAATTATATAAGTTAAATTATATCTGTTGTGATGGCTTATATGCGACCTTTTTCTTAAAAATTCAAAACTTCAACGAAAAATCAATCCAACTCTACTCTGCTCGTCGCTCATTTCATGACAAAAGCCACAAAATCGACATCGGCCAACTAGACGTTTACTTCAGAAGTTCCTTTGTACCAAGCTCTTGCACCACACATTTGGATATTTGCTTCCGGACTTATGCTTTCGTGACTTGGAATCACAGATGGTAGAATAAAATGCAAATTTCCGGTCATACACCAAGCCATACCTTCGTATGTAATGTAAAGTGATTGTAAGCGAGTAGGAATGCGCTGGCGCATTATAGAAGGAGGAAATTGCTTTCTTGAAATGAACGTTGAGGTACCGTTTTCGCGGTCGGTTGCACTCAGAAGTGAAATTGCGTAATGTAGGTATACGAATCTGGTGGCAGATGTCTAAACTTGTTGTAATGGAAAATTATTTCGATTGGAAATCAAACTGAACCTAATGGTTTTTGCATCACTAAAAACATATTTGAACGGACTTTTTTGCGTTTTTATTAGTTACTTACAGATTTGCTTGTCAATATACATTTTTACGTATACTCTGTACTTACTGTAATTGAACTTTCTTATATGCAATGATCAACGCAGTCATTCTGTTAGTAGCTATATATAGAGTAATTAATAGAATAATTAGCTAAGCCTTACCTATATTTCCTTTCTTCTTTCAGTCTAAGTGGCAATTGGGGTCTCTCGGACCCCCATCATCATATCGTCATCAACATAACCATCAGTTACAGCAAACAACAAAAGTTAGACTTAGCCGCATTTACTCATAGCTTGCAAATGCCAAATTTCGCATGTCTGCCCGATAATGGCATTAAAAGGTACTGTGTGAAGAAAGATGACCTGGAACTGTCTCTCGGTGAGGTTATAGGATTTTATAACTCCTAGAATAGTATTCCAACTACTGCCTGCAGGTACTGCTAAATTGTAATGCAAGTTCCGGTTGAGATGCAGTTTGCTCTTCATCGGTCTGAAAACCTCATTAGGGAGGCATGGATAGATGAATCCAATGAACATACTCTTCTGTGAATGCTCCTAGAAGAGAAAACCCGAGGTAAGGCCGTATTCACGTCCCAATTGACTGACCAATTCGGCATAAATTTGCACTGTAAAATAAATAAGAGACACAGAGGGTGCAGGAAGAAGTATGCTCCGGAGTTCTCGGTAAATTCGGCTTTCAAAAGCTTACATTTATTTTAACCATGGGTAAATGTTTGCTTTTCAGAAGCATTCTATGTTGTGAAACCCATTCTCAAATCGATTGCGTGGAAAACTCACTTTAACCATATGCCTTTGAGTGACTAATCCCTGCCCTGTTGCAAATCTCTCTGTCCAACCTTAGGCTATCGATCGTTCTAAAATGAGTTTTTTAGGTTAGCTACAATATCAATCAAGTACCAGATACAACAATGTATGTAATTATTCTAGTTAAAATGGCTGAATAGTAAGTAAGTAAATAATGATAAAAAGTATACAGTTAAAAATGGATGAAAAGTATTACAAAATGGAAACACAGTTTTTTAATGTTCTGGAACTTCCAACATATAAATTTTCCCAACGTTAAAGAAATATGTAAAACGGAACAATATATTAAAACCTGAAATTCTATTTGAAAATCGAAAACGTGAATTCATTCGTACTAAAAGGTTCTATTTTTCTCTCAATAGAATTTATCCACGCTTTGTTTAGCTTCTTTATCGCTATAAAATTGTTTGTAAGAAATTTTCTCGTCCGGAGCACTGACGATAGTGATCGCGATGAAGCTGAGTTTATAAGTTTATCTGCCGAAGGACGAGAATCATGACCCATGTTTCACAATGGAATCCACGTGCACCATCCGGTTAGTGGGACAATTCGTTGGTTAACTGGAGAGTTATGTTTATACCAAGTAATCCCGACTGTTTTATGGATAGCGTGGATAGCACTGGCACGTGAACAGGTATTTTTCCGCTCCTTGTTGTTGATATTTATTACGGTGTATCGCAACTAGTGCCTTTTTCGTAAAGAAAATGGCCATCAATGGCGAGTAGGAATTTTACACTATCTTTCTGTTTTCAAATTAATACCAACAAACACAACCGCGGCGCATGAAGAAAATATATAAATTTCTTGTTGTTTGTTTCCTCAGCTCGCTCGTTTGAGACTCATAGGTACGAATACTTTGTACTAATTGGTATTTGTCAGTGAGTTTTCATACTTTCTTAAGGCTGACCCTGTTTTCTTTAGTGACGGGTAGGGAAATATTTACATCTTTCTTCTTAATTGATTCAAAATCCCCTAGTGGGACAAGACCTCTCTGCTTAGAGAGTAACTGCGACCGAAAGACGATAAATTGAACATCGGTGGTCAGCCGTTCGTAATACCGGAGGGTGTAAGTCTCGGGATTCAAATCCCATACCTATCGCTTGGTTTTTTCTTACGCTACCGCTGCGCTATGGATACCCTCAAAATCTTACATTGTTACATCTTTAATAATAATAAAACCAATAACCCGTTTCGTTTGAAATTAAAACTGTAAAGGTGCTAATATTACGTTAATTAAAGACACACACTTCAGTTCATTGCGATTTCGTACGGTAGGATTGAAATCCCACCCCACAATTCCTTCGCCATTGAATATTTCCTTAAATGGAAGGAATAGCAACCCTGCCAATATTTAGCCAATCGTTTCGAACCAGTCACCGTGGTTCTAAACGAACAAAGGAAAAACTCCCTCGTTTGGGCTCCCAATTGTTGCTACCAAAGCCATAAATTTTTATAGTTTCACTTGCAGGCAGCTGTTCATGAACTAGTTTTATTGATTTCGATGGCAGCATTCAACAGTGTAAAATTTGTTCGATGATTCGTGGCCATCAAATTAATTAAAGGGAAAATTGTTTGTTCGAAAGAATTTTGAGTTGCTGAAAGAAATAAATAGATTTGTGCATTTGAATCCATTTCTAGTGCATTTGAAAATCCGTTTGAATTGTTTAAGAAAACTACAATCGTCTTTCAACGCTAGCCGCTCAATTAGCAAATGGATTCCAATTGGCAAAAGTATATAATTTCGAAGTGGTAGTGCTAGAAATGACAATTTGTTCAGAAACCTTGACAATTTCGCATCAGCCAGCGAAAAACTAATCGCCAACTAGTTGCAGACCAGCGGACAAGCCAAAGGCAGACTAAGTGTTACTTTGAAGCAACGGAAATGTTTGTGTTATGCGTGTTTCATTAGTTGGAGTGGAGCATAAATTTGAATTTTATCGACGTCTTCTGTCGCCTTGTTCGCGCTTCGAACGGACGTGTTGTCATCTTTAGTGTTGGTTTCGAGTTTTAAGGTTCACGTTGTCTTTTTTCATGCTACGGTGTTGCATTCTCTTCTGCGGCTGTTGCCGCGCGAGAAATCGTCCATCCCTTATCGATTTTTACGATCTTCAGCACCACAACAGCAGCCTAGAATAGAAATAAGAGGTACAAGAAGAGAGTTGGACGGGGTTTGCCGTTGATTTGTAACGATGTTCGGTTTCGTGCTCTTTCCAAGGTATCCTACCAACAGCGAGTTTCAGTCGTTGGTGGAACTATAGCAAGAAAGATTTAAGAGGAAAAAAAACCCCTCCAAAAGAATATGTATTTATGTAAGGAAAAAACAGGAAAAGATGCGACGACGGCTTTGCCCATGTTTATGGCTTGCCGCAAATGTCACCGCCTAAAGCAATCTCAGATGAGTATCGCCAAGGAGGAGGTCATTAAAATTCGATTAACATAAAACTGTTTACGCATTTACACTATCGTTTTTTTCCTCCAATTCAAAAATCCTGTTTGTATTGCTTTAGTTTTAATTATGTTTGCATTTGCACTGTGTTTTTCGAGAAAACAAATTTGTACCATGTAGTTTGATCATGATTCTGCAATCCTATAGGCCAAATTTGTTTTTGAAACAGATTTTATAAATTTAAATTTTGGTTAAATTTATTCAATGATCTGCCATTTTCTCTCTTCTTGACGTTAAGATAACTTTTATTGTCAAGCTTAATAGTTTTTTGTCATAAGTTTTACCAACTTTACACCCATGGATGAATAAATTAATAATAACTTTTGCATGAGCTTTACTACACAGTGCTTTCTAATTTCATCGGAAAGTTTTACAATTCAACTGTTCAAATCTATATTTCCTCTATGCACAATTTTCGTAAAAACATTTTGATTCAATTCTCAAATGTTCTTTGATGAACTTCACTCATTATCTGTTGTTGCTGTTGCGCCTAGCGATGCATTTTACCATACACGCCTATCATCAGACGATTTGGGTCATTGACTTTCAATAGAAGCAATTAAATTAATCAGATAAATCGAGGCGCTTTACAGGTTCATCTGTCTCTGGCATATGTTCATAATAGCGCTCCACGGTATTACTGAAAGTTTCACACATTCTTACGATATGGTTTCCTAGAGCGGGTAAGGTAACCAGCTAGAAAACAACCGTAAAATGGTTCCGATTAAAAATTAATGACTGGCCGGGTTTAAAAGTGAAATGAAGCAGATCAAATTAATATCCATTTGTTGGGAGAGATAAGATTTCGTTAGCCTTTTCTATACGGGAAGAATTTTGTATGAGTTGTAATAGAACCATCGCCATGCGCCTTATTGCTCAGTAACAGTTCCACATGGAAAGTAAACACAGTGCCTCGTGCATTTTGATGCAGGAGATCATAAAGAAAAGGAAAAACTGACAGTACTTCAAAACGTGCAACGTTTTTTTCTTGCCCAAAAGCAAAGTGGAATCTATCCTTGAGCTGCAATTTACTTCGGTTTCCTTACGGAACACTATGCTAACATGCCACCAGGAGCACTCTGCCACTTCTATGCTGCCTCACATCTTCTACTCTGGTCCCAGTTTTTCAAGAATGTCTCAGTACGTGAGGCAAATGGATTGCTTTATATAATAAAAATAATATTTACTTTTTATATAACGACGTGACACTTTTCATCTTGGAATCTAGAACGTTGCATCTCGAGTGCAAGATGATTTCATAATGGAGTCGTTGCGAAACCTTTACTTTCTTCGGAACGAACCTAGCGTGAATTTTTTATGGAAATCGTTAAAATAAAGTGAAAGGTTGGGAGTGTCGGGTTCAAATGCACAAGACAAACTTAGGAAAAAATGAAAGTTCCTGGGTGGTGATGGCATGTGATTGAGTGCGTTTTTCCAACATGCAGGGACTTCGTTCTTACTAGCGTTCTTCTTGGAATCAAAACTTGTTACTGATATAGGCCGTGAGAATATATCAGTCAATAGATTCTACATATCTGATCACGTGAGTGTATGAATCAGAGGGAATAAACGTGGGTTAAAATCAATTTCATTTCTCAAGCTTTTAAAACAAAATGGACCTTTGAAACAAATTAGCTTAAAATTTTCACTTATTCATGTTAATCCCAAATTGTTCCAACAGTTTGAGCGAAAATTAAAATGTCAGAACAATCTGTTCTAAAGTATAATAGTCCATGAAATAATCTTATAAACAAAAATTTACTCCTTTTTTTTCAAACAGGACGCAATCACACTTTTCAGCCAACAATGCAAGGAAAGAAAATCTTGTTCCGGAGAAAGGATCAATTTTCCACGGCCGATTAACCTACCAGGCAGCTGAAGCGATGTGCGAATTGTTAACATTCTGCAAAGCTGAAGTTTGTATCATGTTCCTTTTCAGTCCACTGAACAGCGCCCAGCAGTGTGTTTTGTTCGTTTGGCTTTGTGCTCCGATTAATTATTTCTTCATCCAGCATCCTCACTCCAATGCGTATATTTGCACTCCATGGATCCGCAATGGCGTTCGATCGATTGGACGCGGTTGGACTGTGGCCAGCAAACAAAACGGCTGATAGGCCGGCAATGAACACAATTTGCAAAAAGGCAAAAATGAAAAATGGCAAAATCAGTTTTCACACATCCGCTTGTTTTCCGATGCGGAAACGAATCGATTGGAAATGAGGCTTTCACGATGCTGATTTTTTTCCAACGCGCCACAAGAAAAGCGACAGACAGATTGCATCAACCACCGAACAGAGGTCAGAAAGAACATCCGACACTGCAGGGTTAACCGCCGACAGCAGATCAGCGTATGGGAACCAACGTTTTGGAAAATGTGAAAAATACGAACAGAAGAATGATTAAATATTTCAAATGTATCTGTTATCTTATAATAAATTAAATAAGATTACAGCAAGAGGAATTGTTTAATTTAAAATAAGTAGTAAATTGCTTGTAAATTGGTTTGTACAATACATAACACTACTTCTATGCGAGTGTACATGGTGTAGAATCGAGAAAGTTTCGGCTGTTCTTATCGGAATTGAATTCAGACAGAGGTGATGATTAATAAAAATTATTCAATATTCCTCCTGAGAAATCGATGCTGTATTTTATGATTAAACTGACTACCAACGGCTCCCTGGAGGCATGTGGAATAATTTTTGCACTCATCTCTCAGCAACAGCGTGACTTGGCACTCGACTGATCGATTCGACGCCAGCTTTAGCATCCACCATCGTAAATGTGGTACGCGTGCCGCCTATACCCGATACAGAATGGAAGAAAAACTCATTTAATATCCTGCTGAGACGTAAACCAACCTACTCATGGAATATTCCGTGTGGAGTAATCAATCAATTGCGTTCGCTCGCTTTCATTATCAACCTGCAAGCTTCTGCGGGCTCCACCAAAAACGATTGAAGAACAGGAGGTCATGGGTCTTCGGCATCGTCACCGCTAGGAGGATTTACAAGGACAGCTATCTCCTTTCTTCATGGGGAGCGGCACACATCTTAACTGAATCCCTCATGTGTGTTCCGTCGGCGTCTGTGAGGACCCTTGCGGATGATTTTCCTTCGCGCGCAAAAACACGCCGGCAATGGCACGCAAGTGCGATTCATAAAAGCTAAATTGGAATTGCAAATATGCTTTGGTGTCCCATGGGGCTTCAGACCGTGGTACTGGTATGTGCCTGGTTGCCTTGCAGCGTTTTCGGTCGAAAAAATGCTCATGATCAACAGGAGGTCGGCAAGCATCGCCGGAACGCATACGTGAAACATCATGGCCGGAAGGCAACATAACTACAAAATAACTACCACTTGGCAACGCTCGTTTCTGTGTCCCAAACCATCCGTTATTTGCTGCCAAAATGGTAAATATAAAGCAATACCATGGCAATCGTTTTCCTATCAAAATCTACCATTACAGAAAGGAATGATAGTTCTCGAAAAATAGTTCAAATTTGTTAAATACCAGGTTGTTTGATGTTTTGGTGCTAGGTTCCAGAGCATAACAGATTTACGAAATAAATTCAATTTCCGTGTTGAAATGGTTTTTTATAGCCAATCGGAAGAACTTTTTATTTCGAAACGTTGGCAATCATACACAATTACACATCATGGAGGTGATGAAAATCATTCCTTTTATTCCTTCTAAAACATGCTGAAGCTACTTTAAGATAGAGATACAACTTAAACGCAATCATTGATTGACTTAAAACCAAATTGCCATTTAATGATACCGGTTTGCATATTTTGATAAAAATCAGGTATGCAATATCTTCTATAACAATGCCCTGATAGGCCTATTACTAGATATCATTTATAAATGTTAAACGAAAATATTTGCTGTTATAATAATTCATAACATTACATTCTATTCAATTATACTTTAAGGTTATGAAAAAGATACGTAATACTAAGCGCTTAAGTAAAAACCAAAAACAAATTTCTCAATCCAATTCTCAACCCTGTGCAAACTTGTACCCTTTCAGGAGGCTCAAGAACAAGTCAGGGCTTAAAAAATACGTGGTAATAAATATAACTTATCTTTGGCATTGCCTATGAAATGCGGTGAAAGATAAGGATAAAGAGCTCCTTAGCCAATCGTTATGCTCATACGTTCGATGGGACAAAGAAACATGTCTGCATGTTCACCTGAACCTCACTGTCCTTGTTGAGAAAGTTGTGAAAACCTCTGCCAAACCCACTAGTCACTAGGATACAAAGCCTATCTAAGAACTCCGGAAGTGCGTGAGGATAAATAACGCTCATAAATACATGATCCCAGCGGTATGCCAGCAGACCGTGAAGAAATGCGGTGATAAATGTCAATGTGTAATCTGATTGTGTAGGGTAAAATGAAAAGTTAATTCCATAAGCTCGTTGAGGAAGGTCTGTGGAACGTACTGCTTCTTCTTTTACAAGCCTTTATGGACTACTTAATGAAAATAGAGCGGTTTAAGTGATGGAGACCTCAGTATCGGGTTTGTTAAAGTAACACCTTCCTAAGATCTTAACGAAGCATGAAATTCTTCATATATATTTGTGAAATAAGTCGAATGTTGTTTCATAATTCAAGGAAGTCCAAACATGTTAAAACGTATAGGTAAACTAATAAGAAGATTCACTTTTTAAGGAAGGTTAACATCATATTTTTCTGGACAGACACAATTAAACAAGAAAGGAAATCGCTAATTACAGTTTTTGCATGCGAAGTATTCTACATTAGAAGGCAAAATTGGAATGTTTTATTCCAGGCACGTAAAAATGGGGCATACAAAAAAGTAGAAACACCTTTTGATGCTGGTAAGCTATTATTAATACTCCCATTACAAGAACCTGTTTCGGACGTTTTCGCCTTATCAGGTAAAGATGCTGAATGTGATTGAATTGACGTTTACCTAGCTGGTGCTTACTTTGCGTGTGAAGGCTCTTGAGTTCACGAACCCAAGAACCTTCATAAAGTCACTCCTGTCAGATAAGATGATAATCTAACAGCTTTTGAACCTAGCAGACTGCGCTCAAGCACTGGTGTGATCATGTGGTTAGTGAAAGTCTGAAATTTTCCTCGTGGTTCTAGAAGTGAACTGTTTCCTCATAACATATTTTCATCTTTTTTCATACGCAAAGGACGATTTCACCTGAAACACGCACTTGAAACGAGCGGAGGGTACTCGACTACGCTACGCTAAACCTGGCGTAAGGTATTTTCTAAATGGATAGCTGCTACTTATGGACAGCACTCGCTTCAACGACAGGCTTCATTTGGAGAAAA
>KE525295.1:651268-690259 GCA_000441895.2 Anopheles sinensis | reverse complement strand
AAATGCAATTGCAAGTCGATTGGTTTTGGAAGCAAGAATGCAATAAGAAAAGAATGGAAAGAATGTAGCACATATGATGTAGAAAAAGTAAAGATTGAAACAAAATCGATTTTGTCCAGAAGCACCTACTTGTTTTTAAACATGTTGTACAAACGATTTTATGCTTTAAAATTACTTTTCAATATACTTTTTCATAAATAAAGAAAGTAAACATGTGCTAACAGTATATCACATCAACAGGGTTAAAGCCGTCCTAACTGCTGTGCTGTCTTTTTTTTTGAACGCTGCATATTGCGGATAAAATAAGGATTTTTTTTTTGTAATAAAAATTATTTTTGATTGATTTTGACGGACAGTGAACAAAGATTTGAATCATTGAAATAGGCAAAGGTTCGATTTTCATAACATCATAGGTTACATTCTTACAACACGAAATTATGCAGAACGGTTATGGAAACGGAACGAAGAAAACAATTAACCAAATTTAGCATCTCAACGCTGTGTATCAAATCTACAGGGACGTTTAATACGTGTAGGGCTTCTCGTAAACTCAACGGTTGAATGATAATCGAATGATTCGTATGAGACAAAGTGGACGTGGTAGTTATTAATTTGATAGCCTCCGGGTTATCTTTGTGGTTAAATTGGGTACATCAAAACATCAATAGAAGCATCCTTGTGGCATAATTGGAATGAACGACCGATTGATGTACGCCAAACTGTGATGAATGCAACACAGAATGCCAACAAACACATACGGATACTAACAATACAGTATGAAGAGGGCTAATGAAACACAATTATGAATCGATTTCTCTATGTACGATGTTTCATTACCATCGCAGAGACATTTTGAACTTTGATCATATTATGCACAACGCTGAAAGCAGCATTGTAAGACTTTTGTTTACTTAACGCTTAATCAGTCGTTTGTTAAGCTTGAGAATAGATAATTTGTTCTCAATGTTTTAAATACAGGGTATCGATAAACAGTAAAGTACAGGCAACGTATTTACGAGTAACTCCATGTTTTTAAAGGAGCTACTCAATAACATTGAGTTCCTTATTGTATCTTTTTTAAGCGACAAGCGAAAAACATAGCCGTTTCTAATTTTACTAAGAATTATGTAATTTCTTACTTAACATATTTTTAAAAATTACGCCAAACAGGTTTATTGAAATTTTGAAATAAAAAGAAACAGTGTTGAAGGTAAGACCGTACGGTACAAACTTCCAAGAACTAGAGTATTTACCTTTCTCTAACTAAGAACCATATCCACTTACAAACCTTAGTAAAGTGACTTAAAAATTAAACAAAAAAACTGTCAGAGGCCATGACACGAGAGCGAGACTGACAAACCGGTAAATCGATGGCTACCATTTCTCGTCGGCAGCTCCAACAGCTTGTCAACTCGGGTTAGTTCATCATTAATCAAGCTTTCACTTCGATCAATATCTATTCCGTCAAAGCACCAGCCGGTAGAAAATGGTAACTGGAAAACGGGGGAATGCTTGACAATGTTCTTATGCCATGGCTAACAGCAAGTTAACGACAAAACAGACGCAGCACAAAGTTCACGAAAGAAGCTGATCCTGAAGTACGTCAACAATTGGCGCAATGATGGAAGGTGACTGACAAAGCAATAGATCCCACTGAGTGTGGGGCATTCTGTGAGCCCGACGAGGGGCAAGAGTTTGTCTGTATAGTGCTTGGAAAGCAAACGCTCAAGCAAATTCGTTTACAACTTATAATGTGCATTGAAAAATACTTGATGATGATTTTTCTTACATTTAAAGAAACGGTAAGATCTTAGTTACCACTCTATTTTCAGTGTAAGAATACTATTCATTTGTGGTAGTTTGGAAAAAAATATTACGAATATGGAGCAGTATTAAAAAACCAGAGAAAGAATAGAAAAATAAATCACAAGTACAAAAAAGGGAGAGTATATAAAATTTTCATCCAAATAAGTGAAAACATATCCACCCGCAATTTCACTTCCGCAGGCCAGATGATTACTGGCAGTATCATGGTTTCAGGGAATTTGAAATTCCTTAGTTCTCAGTACTTACTTCAGACGTCCAAGTAATCCTGAAGGGAATGCAAATGGCTAAAGTGGGCACTAGTTTCACCAGTGCCTAAAATGCACCACACAGTGCACGCTAGCTAAAGCATACAATGAAATAATGGTGCATGTAATATATCAAATTATTATCTGCCCCGATTCCCCGTTGGACACTTTCAATTCAACGTCCACTAGAGGAGGAAATTTTTCCAACCAATGGGTTAGAGGTGTGCTAATGGCAACGATCATCAGAACACCAGCTGCTTTCGGCTTAACCTAGAAAGATAGCAAACAGTGCCTTAGGGAGGTGGTCCAGTTGTGTTCCGGCTACCGGTTTTTGGGTTCGGACTTATACTGTGGTCCTGGACATCCGTTCAATGAGTCGTTCTTGCTTAAACATGTCGCAGTCCCAACGGCTCTTTATCAAAGTGTGGTTAAGATCGTACGATTCACCATCCAGCAGATTTAATTTAGCCGCTAGATGCACAGTTGCAAGAGGGGATTATAATGAACGCTCATTGGTTGCCATTCAGAGGAAGCAAGAGCACTTGGTTGCGGTGCACATTTCAGCTTCTAATTGAGGTAAATTCCCGGAACAGCCAGGCGTTTTATAAGCCATATTAAAAACGAGCTTCATAAGGCATCCTAGGAAAGCATAATCGGTTTTCTTTGAAAAAACATCCTAAGAGCTTAAAATTTACAATTAAATTACATTCAATGTAGTATTTCAATGTTGCTTTGTATTTACTTGTGTAGTAAAAGATGCTAGAGACTAAATGTGTGTTTTAATGTGAACTAGAAAGTAAAAAGGCATATAACGACTACAAGAAGCGTATTCAATGAGCTTGACTTTGCATGTTTTGATATCAAAAGATTTGGAGAAAATTCATAAAATTTAAAACATAAAAAAAGCAAACCGACACAAAGCAGCTTACATCTATTGAAAATACAAATGGAAACAAACAACGGTTTGGTTCATATTTCAGCTCCCTCCTCATAAAATGGCTAGAGAAGTTCGTTTTAAAATCTTTCCAGAATGGAGATGCCAGAAACTACTGTTTTTTATGAGTTCAGTCTGCAGGGAAAAAAGAAGATTGAACCTTAATAATACCCAAGGTATAAAGTGAGTCGACAAAGGATTTTTGAAGTGCACATCACATCTTGGAAATGATTGCACTGCTTACGCTAATTCGAGTTCTGCTTCACTGGCACAAATAAGCAGACGTGAAATCTGGCATCTGATGGTTTTTATCCTATATCCACTGATCTCTCGGTGGAGTTGGAACGGATTTTGGTATTCCAAAGAAGGTACCGTCTAAAATATCTTAGGTACTACTTTCAGCATGTGATTATTCAGGGTCGATTTGCTTGATATGGCACTCTTCGTAAAAAAGTTAATTGCAGAAAGTCAGAGCTATTACCAGTTGAATGAAAGTTGTCTGCTTAATATTTCATTCCATAATTCGTTCAAGATCGTTATCGTCAAAGTCTTAAAAAACCAGCAATTAAACTTAACATTCTTACATTCTTAGTTAGTTTACTTAGTTAATTTACTTTTCCGATTGTCTATACTTACTTTTCTTTATGTACTATTTTCAGCTTTTCAATACATTCGTATTCGAAAATTTCTATTGTTTTGAAATTTAAACCATGAAACCATCTTTGTATTTTGATTATCGAACTAGACAGTCAATTCACCGGACTGATTCTATTTTCGCACAGGAGGAGGTGACTTTTGTAGCTTATCCGATAACAGTCGATGCCATTGTATGGCGTTAGAGCACCGATCGGTGGGGTCACACAAAACAAACAGCTCAACCAATTCACTCACCACCTATTAGCCTCCATATGTTCCTCCTTGAAAATTTTCCCCTCAGTCATTCTGCTTAATTCTGCACCAGGCACCTAACGGCCATGCTCATCCCCCGGTGTTTTACGTTGTTGACTGGATGCCAGCTACCACACTACAACCCAAGCGTTATACGTTTAGTAAAGATTCACCCACCATGTCGGGGGGGAAACTATAATCTGGTCATCGTGCACCCTCATCACTGGCTCCTTGCCATCATTCTCTTAACAGCTTAGCAGATACACTGACCTGTTTTTGTGGAACGTGTCGATTGATATTCGAGACAATGCCATCGAAAATGGTAAATGACCAACACCAATACCACCCGACAGGTTCAGTTCAGGGATTGGATGGCACCCTACTCACGTCAGGGTTTCCAGTTGTTTGTTTTTCGTCCGATATCTCGAGTTTGTTTTGAACATAAACGAATACGCAAACATCGATACTCCAAGCAGACAGTTTCTCTTTTTGTTATCTAACCATCCACCGAGGATAGATAAGTCGGTTCAATCTCCTTGACCCAGACGGTGTCAAACCTATTATTGGGAATTAGTGCGTGACCTGAAACTTTCACCAAACTTTTACACCCATGCCTGTCGCGCTCATACCACAAACATGTATCCGTTCTGAATCTCAAACGTCGTTTCATTCGCGGTATAAATTACCATCAGGCACTTGCGATCGAGCTTAATAATCAATTTGCATTTATAATGTTCTACACGCACTCACGCGTGACGGCAGAAACGTTCTCGTTTCTTGCTTCGGTGGTACCGAATACGTCGAAGCGACGGTAAACAACTGTTTCACGCTTGGTGTACGTACTCTACGAGGATATCCGCTGAGGGTAATTAACATACCAGCAATGTCTTTGGTTGGGTGTTGAACACATTAGCAACCACTCAGGGAATCATGCTCTTTGGAAACAATCATATCCAGAGGTGAACAGCAACACTGAAACTGTTTGTCATGAAAGCAAACGAAATATAATGGCGTAAACAATGCTTGATGGTGATGTGTCTAACCTCTCAGGATAAGGTTGTACAAAATATTTATTGTGTTTGGTTTTTATGTCAGACGATTCCAACATTGCTGTTTAGTTAAAACCGTTTTGGTAAAGAAGTGTTTACAGTATGCTGTCGTTATTAAGTTTTGCTTCGGGAAAATTTTGCTGTATATCTACCTTATGCTGACAATGTAAGTCTACTTCCCGTCGTCATGGCAAGTAATTTCTGCACTCACCTACGGAACAGTATGATAGAGCACACGACAGAACCCGATTGGTGGCCGATTTAACGTTGCCCATGGCTGACATCTTCGACTTATACTCGAAAAAAATCATTTAGCATCCAGCTGAGTCGTAAATCAACCCGCCTACGGGATGGATGGGCGCGGAGTAATCAATCAATTGCGTTAACTTGCTTTCATTTTCGATTCACTCTATTTTTACGAGTACAGCTCGATGTTAGGAGGTCTCGGGTTGTTTGCATCAAAATTGAGGGATTTAAAAAAACAGCTTCTTTCACCATTCAATGCGTAAATATATACGGATGTTCATTCCTGGGACATTAAAGTCAGCCTGCAATGGTCCGCTTATAAGACAAAACGGATGTTTACACACCGGTTCAAGTTCAACTGTTCATTTTGGTACAACAGTGAAGATCTCAAAAGAACTCGATTAAATATTAATTCTTTTATTACTTTTTAAACCACATCACCGAGCTCATCGTTTCAACCATAATGTTGATGGGGATGAGAAAAGTAATCAAACTTTCAGTGTACCTCAAAACCATTCCCAAACCGCTCTTCAAATGCTTCGGTGAACAAACATTGGATTGGATCCTGAGGTAAGCATAACAATCATAAGTTTAACCACATACGTATTGCGCAAAACAATTGCTGAAATTGGTAAATGCGTACAGCGTTATGCGGGAGCAAACAACTTTTCGTTATTTTTCCACCCCCGGTGGTGGTGTAATGCCATGAAATTTGTTCCGACTAAAGGCAAGCGCACCTCTTGTGCCATGAATTAGTAAGCGGATCAACTGCGAAAATAACGAGAAACGGGAAGGGATCGCTTTAGTCGAGCTCAAATCAGAATGTGCCCCATAGCCATTTGCTGAGGTTGGAAATTGGATTGGTCATATTGAACAAATGATTTCCATCATCAAGCAAAAACAACGAGATAAAAACCTATAACGATGTGCTTTAAATGTCAAAAAGTTAGTGAAGGATTACTTAATGTTTACGCTTCAAGGGTCAGCCCGAGAAAAAAGACTGCCTTGGGGGATCCTTAAAAAACTAGTCAAACGAAAATAGAATCATTTTAACACTTCTGATGGATTTACTTTTCGTACATGAACCCAGAACTTTTGGCTGCCCTCGTCTAGGTGCCACTTTCAAATCCATTTCCGGTGGCTTAGCCAGTGTTGAACGTGACTTTCGACGAAAAAACATCTTCCGGTTAAAGCAAAGGAAAATCATTATTACGCTTCTCGATTGCATGGTTAAAGTCTCTACAATCCAAGAACGCAACCATTTGGGGCAATTATTTGTACTTCACTGCCAGACAACCATTCATCTCCGCTAGATTTGTATTTGAAATGCACAAGCAAGTGGAGGAATCCAAGCTGAAAGGCTAAAAATGACAAACTACTTCCGGCCACCATTGCCTGGGCAACGTGATTTATTTTGAGAAACGAATAGAAGAACATTTCATTGTCAAGCACTGCTGGAAGCGGGAATCTCAAGTTACGCTAGGCAACTTCAGCAGAGGTAAAGAAGTAGTTACAGAAGGAACTAACGAGCGACAAAACGCCAGTGAAGCATTCCCGGAACGAATCATTCGCCTCATTACATTACTCGACGCAACGGAAGAGTCAGAACAATTTCAGAGGAATCTTTTGGATTGAATTTAAATCACATTGAAAATATTGAGATCTTACCAGCAAGAGTCAATAGAAACAGCCTTAGATTAGATAACTTTTATAGGATCAAGATTAATTCTACTTTAAAAGTCTCCGGAATCAGGATAAACATGATTGATATGTTGGCGATTTTTGTATTAATAATTAGCAATGATATGATATGAGAATGAATTACCTGTACATGCATAAAAATGTACATTTAACCTTTTCCGTTTTTTTCACAAAAAAACCGAATGCTTGATCACCTGGTAGCAGTTGTTGTATTTCACATGAAACACAACGAATATGGTTAAACGAATTTACGCGTTGAAAAATCTGCTGTTTAATGTGCCAAACATGTGCTTTCGACGAGGCACGTGTGAGCATTTCAAACTCAATTCTCTTCCCCCTACTTATCTATACATCCATCAACAAACAACAGAGTCGCGTATTTGACTCCACAAAGAAAATATTGTTTTCCCGGAAAATAAAGAATAAATCAGCCTACATGATCCTTCCCAACAGTGCCTAGGAAACTGGAGTGAGTTTAACAATTTCATTCGATGCTTCCAGCGACAGTGGGAAGATTACGCGGACGCTGTGAATGTCTTTCATCGTTGTGAGTTGCTTTTTATCACCAACCTAGGAGTTTTGTCGTCACACGACATAAACAATGAAATAACGGCACGTGACCAAACAGAACTCATTTCTAGCCCAAAAGAAATAAAAGCACGCATGGTTTTCTTACATCGGCTTTTTCGGTAATGGTAGGTTATAATTTATGGTTTCTTGTGATTGGAGATTCATAAATAATGTTTGTTTTGAAATGTGTTTCATCATACAACTGTACGTGAAGCTACATCTTTATTAATTTCTTTATTTTTGATGAATATTTTTGTCCTATTCCAAACTATCTATGATAAATAGAAGTAACAAAAATACGATAGCGATGGATTATTGAAAATTCATATGATGTATGCTTGTCCATGAAAGCCATGCTTGTCTTTCTTATGCATCAACCAGGTGTTTTATAATGTTTAATGTATGTTAATGTTTTGTTGTCACTTTTCTTTTATAATTCTTTCAACGCACAAAAGTACAACTTTGGTACTGAGTTCAAAGACTGATAGATTGGTTGGTGTGTTTTTTTTTTTTCATAGAATTCAAACAATGAACCATCGAAGGAAAGTTCACCTCTTCGATGGAGACGCACGGTATCTCGTACCTGATGGAGGCGCCTAGTGCTTCATGCGGAATGGGAGCCATTGATTAAGCAAGTGTGTCCCGGTTTGGTTTACGATTGCCTATGAAGTGCTTGGTTGTGTTATGAAAAAATTAAACTTCCTCATAAAGCTTCGTTCCAGACGGCTGCTTCCGTTAACACCGCCATATCGGAGCGTGAAAAAGGAAGTACGTATTTGTCAACAACCAATACGCTTTTCTTATGTTCAAGCCGTTTGATCGGTGCGATGTTGCAGCCAATTACCATACCAAAAATAAAAAGGAGAACATAAATAGCTGTAAATAAATGCAAGGCTGTTTTCCACTCTTGATACCAAGTTGGTGGTGGGATTGAAGATTTCTCGTTTTTGTTCATTTAAAATAGTCTAAAATCACCGTTTGACTTGGTGGGCAGAGGGAGATGAAGAGCACCCCGTCAGCCACATCGAAAACTTGTAGTCACATCCAACGATTTTTGGTTGGTTACAAAGAGCACCATGGAAAGAAATGTGGCATTTCAAAGTGGGGTAATCTTATTTTCCAAGTAATACAGGTTTGAAATTGAATTTCTTTCGTCTTGTTCTTTTGCAAGAGAAAGTTGTCTACCCAGCAGCTTCGGGAGCTTGTTGATTCTGGTGTCATGGAAGGCTTATTTTGGGCCTGTGTCGAAATCAAAATTGGTTTCCTCCCATCGTACCATTGAAACTGTCCACCATCAAGCAGCAGCAAGCAAAGCTCTCGTCGCTTCATGTTGATCTTTTGCGCGGGTGTTAGCAGAAAACTGTCTACTTTTTCTCAGCCGTCTTATTTCCATCTCGCATAAATGAAACGGGCTGTGTTTGGTTTACGATGCTGTTGACATTTCGTGAGATTATGTTTTGGTCCTGCCTCGCTTTCGCTTCGTGAAGGTGGATTAAGGTATCTTTCTGGTGTGGATGAAGAAGTTGGCATGGACACGGTGTTCAAGGTAGGTAGCACTTTGCTGATTTGCGTTGGAAAGATTTTAATCTCAATGAGCGTGTTCTGACGGGTATTATTCTCTTTGCATGGTTTGAAAACAGGATGAACCCTTTCCGTCATATTTAAGGTAACATTTTTTATTGCTTTTTATATTTTAATATCAACACTATTTTAATCAAATATCCAAAAATTACGAATTCTCTCAAAATATGTTATACCCACTATCTGTAATGTATCTAGAAATTCTGTTAAACATGTACTAACACCGTGATTGTGCACATTTTGTCAAGGCCGAAAACAGGAAGTATGCTAGCAACAACGCGCTATTCGCACTATCCTCTCTCAATGCTGTTCATCGGGATGCTTTTTCTTCCTAACGAATCATGTTCAAATCGTCGCCAGGGACTTAAAAACTGAATTCCAACACTCGTATACACTAGAAAACGGATCCCAGTACGACATACAGCTAGAAGTACAAACTGAAAAATGTACATGCACCAAACATTCCCAGCGGAAAGTCTTTCGTTTTTTCTATGTTTCATGACTTCTGCATACGTTTGCAAACGCAACCATTTTGATCTTCAGTTGTAGATCCACCATAGAACTAGATATGATGAGAGGACAGTTTAACAGTCTATGCTTTGTGTCCGTATATGGATTTTCTTTCTATATGTTTGGTTGTGTTTTCTAGTTTTTCTAAGACTTCAAAAAATTGCTTTCATTATATAAAGAGAAAAATCCCACAGACTGGATTGTTGTCATATTGTATGATTATTCGTCGTGCTGAACTTGAGAAGATAAAAATGTATAACATGGTAACAAAGCTTTCCATATTTGACCTTACACGTTTCCTGAAATTCATCTATAAGGTTTTTGGAATGTATTACAAAATTATCGACCCAATCGAGTCTGCAAAAATTAAAATTCAAAAGGCTCATTCATCGGTCAGCCACTCGTTATTTCATCCTTTGTCATTCATTCCAACCGGACGCCCCCACAACAGCATCACAACCAAGCACAAACTGTGCAATGGGATATTAAGAGTCCGCTCTTTTCCGTTCCCTCAAATTATCCATGCACAGTTCCTTCCTGCGAAATTGGAAAGCAGGCATTGAAATTCGATTATTCAGCCTATCGAACCGAGAATGGAAATATCTCTGCACAATGCAGAACTGCCACCCGGGACTGTAGTGTGCACCGCTTAGCGGACGCGAACAAGAAGCTGACGTTTGCAGTGCCATTATGTGGTAAAGAAAAGAAAAGCCGTTTTTCTTCCTTTTCAACCGATGCCAACGAATGATTTCATGTTTAAGACTAAGCGCGAACGAAGTGGAAAACCATGATTGATAAAGTGCTTGCCGGCATAAAAGGTTTTCTATGCCATCCACGCAAACAGTGTAAAGAAATGCATTAATGGACCCTTCACGCTCCCTTTTATTTGGCTGGGTCATTACAGGGACAAACATTCGGTAAAAGCATCGGCCATTTCAACGCAATGGACCGTCTTAGTCGTCATGATTATGCTTCGCTATTTTTACAGCCAGAAGGATAGCAGTGCAAAGAAGCGCTAAATTATGAGTAACCAACATCAAGAAAACAAAAAGTGGGCTGAGGACTGTAATAAGGAATGAATAGTCACGTTTCAATGCTGTACTGGTACAGTCAACTTCAGTTTGGTTGTAATTTTATATTGAGGTTTTAAGTGTATGAAAATAATTTTATGATAATTGTCAATCGATAAACCAAAGATTATCAAACAAATCTGTTTTGTCTAATGAAAATTTGTTTCAGCCTAATGGAAGCTCAATTTTACAAATCTCTTATAGAAGGTAAGAGAAATATGAATACAAAATATTATCTATTTATATGTTAGGTTCATTTGAAAACAAATATTCATTAAATATCTTCTGTTATGATATGTTGAATAATTTCGTTGTGTATATTTTACCTTCCCTTTCATGTAGCATTCATCGAAATCTAACTCTACACTAGACGGACCAATAGCTCAGCCATGACATTTCACTAGCAGACAGAAATATTCAAATCAAGACATCCCATCTCGCATCAATATGTATTGATTTTGCAAATTATTCCCATCCAAATATCACGGTTGACCGGCTACTGATGAAATTTATGCTTATGCTTATTGGTACATCGATCTGGCTGAGTCTGGGGGTTCATTCACTTTTGCATGGCATCCGTTTGCCTCCTAGAAACTTTTGACATGTGACTCCATTTGATCTGACAAGGAATGACCAGGGAAATATGCAGAAAAAACGCCACACATCAGCATGCGATTCTGATGCCGGTGTTACAGTGACCTATCGTACTTAACGAAAAGGAAAGAGAAAAGGTAAACAAAAATGCCCCACAGTGTGAGGGTTGTTTGCCATTACCAATACCAGTGCGCAAGCTTTAGCTTCTATTCATAAGGATATCTGTTTCCCCTCGAAACTGTAAGTTTCCCCTCATCGAAAAGAAGCTCGATTAAGAGTCGGCCGATGCTGTCAGTTTGCGTATGGGGAAATCGGGAAAACGACGAGAACGATCGTGCCAGCATCTGACAGCACCAAGATGAGCTCGAAAAATCTCGTGAACCGTCGCCCGTAAACAACAGGCAAACAGTTGACCAGCGCATTCGGAGTCGCTCCAGTCTAGCTCCAGACATCAGTGCGGACGGTGGAGCTTTTTCGCGTCCGGAGTTCTAACCTCAAGTGGTAGTTTGTGCGAAGACAAGAAGTCTTCTTTAAGGACAGTTTGTGCGACGGTTGAGAGTGAACGTGGATTGAAAAGAAATAAAACGTGTACAGTTTGTGAATGCTAGAGCCCTCGGAAGCTCATATTGTTCAAAAGCCGAGAAAATCTCAATTCGAGGCACCAATTGTTATTGCGGTACGGGCCAACACTGGATAGTATCTTGTATCCGTCGAGACCACAATCGTCAGTGTAAGGTAGTGAAAACATAAGAGAGCACCTGGTTCCTTCAGGCTCTCTCGCTTACTGTCGCGTCCGTTTGGTTTGTTGTGGTTAAGTCAGACGGAAATGCAAAGCTGGAAGCCGGAAATCCTCGACCGCACAATAGGCTGAAAGAAAGGGAAACTCTACAGTGTCCTAGCATTTGAGTTCGAAGTGTGTACGTGCCAGTCGAAGAAAATAGAGAGAGTGTTATTTAGTGCATGTTTCGTACAATACAATGGTACTTCTCGGTGAAATGTGACTTCGTTGGTTGAGGTCAATGAATGTGGAGGAGCTTGAATAGAATTATAACGACTGTTGAATTCTAAAGGAAGAGATTATCCTATAGAATTTTAACATACCATATAGAATCAAAAACAGGTGATATATAAGGCCGTATAAAAATTTACCTTTCTCATAAAGACTTTGACGAGAAGACGTCGGCTATAGAAAATAAACGTACACATATTCAAAGGCATAACCTTCCTTGCGAATTTCCCGCACCTTACTTTATTGTGGGAACCAAAAACCCATCTTACGCGCTCTCTCCCTCGACGTATGATAATTTTCATAATATTGACACATCGTCGATGTTTACCGCGGATCTGACGCAACGATAAAAACCTGTAAGATAGCATAAAATATGTTTCATAGTGCGGCACAAAATTTTCGCCCTTTCGGTAAACCGTAAACCCAAGGTTAGCATGTTGACTGTACAGATAATAACGAGGGGTGGTCGACACTACCACCAGCCATCGCTTCACACATTTCCCATATCACGCGGGGCGTGATGGTGCGCACGGTTATAATTATGAAGTGATGACGACTATAATCTACGATGTCTAATAACCGTGATACAATTTACGAATTAATTCATAAGCGCCTCGTTGTCGTGAGATCGTTTTGTTGTTAACGTGTCCTTGTAGTTCGTCTGTCTCAAGTGCGTTAAGTGAAATTATTTGGAAAGATTTCCATACTTCATTTTGATGGAAATGTAGTGAAAAGTCCATGTATTCACCCAACAGTGAATGAATTGAGGAATGGAACCTTACGTCAAGGAATTTAGATACCAAAAGGATGTAAATTGTTGCTTTCTTTTAATTTGTTATCATTTTTTCATTTTATAGTTCATTGTAATTCCGAGTAGTAAACTACCAACTCATCCATGTAGTAAGAAAACGTACACGAAATTACAGTGAATGAAGTGTTATAAAGATATTGTGCGTACCGTTTACAAGCCGAGAAAGAACGTAAGCATAAAAATTGTGATAAGAAGCATTCCCTCCACGGTCGCTAACGAGTTCATCCCTCACGGGAGGTAATAAAAGCAAAACGATCCCAAATCCACCCGAGAATCCGTGAGTATCGCTGTAAGCCTGTGCCCGCCGAGGGTTTGCGAATCTGGTGAGATGTGAATTGTGTGGTTATAGAGAAAGAATGGTTCGCAAGTTGGAAATTTAATATCTCCACTCTTTTCGCATTCGGTCTGTTTGGTAGAGTGATGGTGAGTTGGTGGAAAAGGAAGTCGTACGGTGAAAGTTTACAGCACATAAAGTGAGGTATCTTTCAAGAAGTAAGGTGTATCTTTGGCTGTTGCGTTGTGTGAAATAAAAGCAACAAATGGAGAAGATAAAAACTTATCCTCAAGCTACTGGATATATTAGACGAAGATTCAACTAACTCGAAACAACGGCATGTGTGTGTAAGGTAAGCTGTAAAAATATAAACGAGAAATATTAACGGAAACTTAGTTAATACACACATACACAATACTCATTAACCGCTGTGCAGAGGTGTAAAATTTTGCCAGAGAGTTACTTAAAGTTGCATTCTTGGACTTTCAAACTTCAGTTTTCAACTGTGTTCAATTTTTGAGGTTATCTACAACATAACATACTAAAACCTCACCTCGATCCTTGTTTCTTAGCTTAAAAAGCTTTTCATACTTGTTTAAGATTTTTATCTCACCATCGAAAAATTACCTTCCTACAGTTTTTCAATTCAAATAACTAATTAGTAAACGGGTCTTCTGATAACTCGATGAAATTGTATTATTTCTTTGGAGATTGTACTACCGATGGGTTTCTCATTAAGGCAAGTCACAGGACTACTTTCCAAAGCATGAGAAATGCTATATGAAACACAATAAAAAGAACAAAAGGGAGCCACTTGTTAAACCTTTTACTGAATTTAAAACTAAGTCCCTCCTGAACAAGCGCCACTACTTGACGACCAAACTTATGCGCCATAAGGTTTTTCAGGTGCTGACAAATAACCATCGGCATCGCATTAAATAGACTCTGCGTGCTTTGTTGAACACCAACCCAAGCTTGAATTCAGTGTAGCCATGACCCAAGGCTCATCGTTCGTCTTCAAATGGCATTTACCTTTCTCATCATGCTCAATGAGTGTTGGCAGATAAATTGCCTTGTTAGGGCTAGTTTCGACCGTAACCATTAAGCGTTGACCATAATGAGACTCTTTGGACTTAAACGCACCTACATAGCACCGACCGTGTCCTTTAACCCATAGCCTTAACAAAATGCTAAACAACATCCCAGTTCAGTTTCGCAAGCATGAGTCATTTATCAAGCTCCAAAGCTTGCTGATGACCGAACCCGGCCCTATGTGGGGAAGAAAAGCCGCTTGACGATGTAATGAATTGGTGAAATGTATTCACGCCACCCGTGCAGAATGTGCAAAACCTGGTACGCGGACTTTCGCAGTTAAAGTCCATTGGTTGTTACGAAAAAACGACGGTTGTCTTGCACTACCTTTCCGGAGGCTACTGGGTTCATAAATTATCCGGCGCAGAAAATAATCTACCGCTCATGAATACTATAATCAAATTTGTCATCGCTCATCAACGGTGCCAGCATACGGTAAAGAAATTTAAAACAACAAAAAGCTTTGCAAATATGTGCAAGGTTGTGAGCTCTAGTAAAACACTGCCTTCTATCGATTTAACACAGGATAATTAATTTAAAAAAAATCATTTGAACATTAGACACCATTAAAAAACGTGCTAATAATTCACGTTGGAGTTAGTACTCGTCATATTTTGGAAGTATTCCGCCCTGCCACACACACCGTTTTCCGCAGCGTTGTGCCAAATTTGACAAGGCAGAAACTACTCGATCTGGTTGAAACCAGCGCGTTTTGCGTGGCAGCGAAGCCTCTCGCTCTATCACGAAGATGCCTCGTTCTACTGAAAGCTCTGCTTAGTAATTTCAAAACAATTCAAACTACGACGGACGAATTGGATCATTTAACATGTACCGCAGCGTTAACGACGATCCGGCTTGTGAAAAATGGCAAGAACGCTTATTTGGCGTACAAAAAAGTGCTCTAACCCAACTTTTTGACAACGCGCTGCAAAGGCGGTTGACTGTCATCTTCATACAAAACGTAAAAACGCACCATTTCTGGGTTGAATACTTGACGCGGTAGCTAAAGCTTCGCAGCGCTAGAGCTTGAGTTGCCGTTTTTTAACGCGGTGTGTGTGGCAGCACGGATTAAGCCTTTGCAATTTACACTTTTGAGGTGACTTTCTAGAAGAGATTTTGTGAAGCATATTCATTAGAAAATTCACAAACATCAGACTTCATGCTAAATTGACCATCAAATGGTGTATAACACCGAAAAAAATCGCTTGTATTTACCGATTTAACACACAGCACTGCATAAAAAACCCCAGTTTTAACGACATTAACAAGGCCATCATCGTCACTAACGACAAAATACCCTGGAGGATATTTGTCAGTTTCTATCAAACATCCCACCACTCAAGGGCGTACCACTCCAAAAATTGTTACGCATAAACACTACGCATAAAGCAGATGGTAGAAGAGAAAGAGCTGCCAGTAGACTCAAGCAGAGCACTCAAACACACATGATACGCACGTGGTAAAAAGTTTCATTGAACTTGACTGCTTCATCATTCCTCCTCTCAGCTCAATTTTGGCGTTCTGAAATTTTCCCCGAGAGTCGTATGTTTGGTTTTATTATTTGCCTGCCGTGGAAAATTTTGTAGCATACCCCGTATATCCGTGTCGATGCCACATGAGCTTACCTTGAGAAAACAAATGGTGAAGACGAAAGAAAAATAAGCTTTTCAACGACTTTCACAGTCTACGCAAGGAAGAAAGTTTTATCATCGGCAGCAAGGGTTTTTCCATAACGAAACCATTTCTACACCCATCGATGCCACCCACGTAAGCGATCTGCTACGGTGTTGGTTATTTATGTCAACCATAAGTAAAATTTATAGCCATTCTTAAAATCGTGTCCGCTTTTCCATTCCAAAACACTGACAAGGAAAATGTTTACATGTAGTTGGTTACGCATTTTCTCGAGTCTTGGGGTGGTTTTAATATTTGTACGTATTGGACGTTGCTGGTTTATTTTCACATGTTTTTGAGTGAGTTTGGGAAAAATTATAGTTCACATTCGTACAAGCACCATGAAGGAACCAATGCAGCATATCCCAAATGGAAGACCTTGAGCGCCTTCCTGAACGTGAATTTATTTTCCACTAATTCCACGCCTTCAATACATTGACCATCTTGTTCAGTTCATTGAAGCAACCCTTCAATTCATTCAGCAACCTTTCAAATTGGCCCTTCTCATAAGCTGGGTCCTTGTTTCTTGTAATGAACATTCAAGCAAACGGGTACCCCTTTAGCGTTCCAATTAAAGCGGATAATTGTAAGCTACCATTGTCTGGCGTAAGGAGAAAGATTCAGAAACCTCTCATGGTTCAACCAACGAGTCTTACGAGCATTGTATCAGTTCAATGTAAATGAATCTTTCATCAAAGAACAAGGAGTCGTATTATTATAAGTACTATCTCTTCATAGATTTAGTTAGTACCCGAGTCAATGCATGAGGAAATCCAAAGAAATTGAGTAAAAATAACTTTTAGGAATTCGGTTCTATGCTGATGTTCATTTTCATTCCACGTGGTTCACTGTCGTGTGAAGGAAGTACGAAATGGTGAACGTCACTTCAACCTCCTATCCGTTAACCATTATCCCTTCCGCGACCATGGATTTGGCGTTCGTCCAGTGTGATTTACGTATTTCCAGACGATGGATGAAGCGTTCTGTCCTCAAATATGTATACGTAACTTCACCGACGTTTAAAGAACGTCTTAAAACGAACGGAATCTGATGTCCTCCGCAGCAGGTCTTTGCCTTTATCCGGGAGAATGCAGGCTCTTCGTGCAACGTTGTTCCATCCAAAGACAGAATGCTAACAAACAAACGATACACAATGCTGCAGGGAAAACGATGTTTCATTTCCGGAGGGTAGGATGCTGACGACAAACATGATTCGTGACAGAATGCAACAATTTAGATTGCTGTAGTAACGTCTAACATTTGTATTTTATTGCTAGCATGGTACTGAGTACTTTCGTCTAAATTTTGTAGCAACATGCTAGACATCGTTCCATCCCAAAGTGCTCCATCTTATTTAGGATCATTATCAAATATGGGTAAAGAAATAAAGAGAAGAATATAAAGCACATATACGAACAAAAGTAAATTCAAATCAATCTATTTTAGTAACTTTCTATTGTACAGGTTGATATCTTTTTTATGTTGTAACAACATCTTTATTATTTAAATTCAAAAATATTTCACATTCCTTTTCAATTTAAAAATTATTGATTGAATGATCTCATCGATTCAACGATCCTAGTCTGATTTCGAAAAGGTAAATTTCAAGGTATTAGAACGTATTTGAAACGAAATACAAGAGCAAAATCTTGCGGGCAAAAAATGTAATTACATATAGTACGGCAAGAAACGAACAATAATCAAATTTGAATCTTTTCTAAGCCCCATCACCACCCAGCCACCGTTCTTTCATCCTTTTTGCAAATGCATTAGCAAATTAAATTCTTGTCTCAAACTTTACCAAAGTGTCCCCATCCAAGGTTGATAGTCAAAAGTTCACCAGATGTTTACTTTACCTTAAAAAAACAGAGAACCCATTACATGCCCTCGGTTCTTCGGCGGGGCAGAGGGTAAACGTAACGCAAGAAGTATTTTGTTTGCTTTTGATGTCTTGAAACACGACAAACATGTGTCCATGTCTTTCTGAGTTAGATGTTATGAAAAAAGTTTAAAATATTGATCTATAAATTGGAGTGAATGTTCATATTGATACCGATAAAAAAGTGTTATGATTTTTCTTTCTAAAAAACTTTTATCACTTAGAATGCCAGATGTAATTACTTTAAAATATGACTAAAATTGATAAAGGGTTGAGAAATGTTTTTAGAAATATTAATTGATATTTGAAGTAAAGCCTAGTTGACAGCCTTTCAAGAGGCTTATTTCTTTTATTTGATAAGTAAACGAGTCCCACTCGAAGTCTAATGTTGTTATTATCAGACTTGTGGATCATACACAATGTATTTCTATTTATGCTTACACTCATGGCAAACATTCATGCGTTCTGAGAACGAAGTCAAGCCCTTAGCACCACGTAGTCCAAATTGTGAACAAATATCTTCATCTTTATTACATTCTCGACTCCGCTTTCATGTCTGACGTCTTTGTTCTCGGTGGCAGAAAACGGCCAGAGGAAAACGACCGCATACATTCGAACATGCTCGCATGTGTAACTTGCCACCCGCTTTTCCTCGAGCCAACAAAGGCTCACACGTCGCCTCACCGTAGCAGGGATGAATTTATTGAAATTTTCCCCATCTGCATCGACCACTGTCGAAGGCACGGAAGGAAGAAAAATACGATGACGAAGGAGCTTTGCCTTTTTTATTTATTTCCCCGCAGGGTTCGATTCAAGTACACGTCAACAAAGATGACGCAAACGACAGCTTGGACTTTAACGAGACCGGGGTTCGCTGGTCAGCTTGGACAGCGATTTTGTCGCACATGCGTCCGAACGCCGATGACAGAGGAATTGGAAATGAAATGGCACTTTTTTCCATGTCAGCGGACAAAATGGAAGCACCCAGAGGATAACGTAACAAATCCCAAACGCACCGTTCCGAGCGATCAGCATTAAAATGATGTGCCTGCTGCAAACAACAATCTTGCTGAGACATGCTAAAACAAAGAAACATTGGTATCGTTACGAAAAAGAGCCTTGTCATGGCAGCAAAGACCTGCAATGCTGCATGCGCTTAAAGTGAAACGAGCACGTCTTGCAGACGAATCATCCAATAGCCCTGAAACGAGTTTGATGTTGGGCGCTGTAAGGTCCGGAGTCGGAATCCCGTTACTCGTAACGTAAAACATGAGAAGGGAAATGTAAAAGTAAAAAAAAATAAAAGAAAAATGATCAAAATGCAAACGATGCAGAACGAAATTGCAAAAAAGCAAAGAATGATTTGAAGTCCTTGTGGTGAACGTGACGGCTTTGACTTGGATTGGAAAATAAATCACAAATGCTCGGAAGCAGCAGCAACACAAATACACACACGAGAGTAATTTTATTCGGCACTGCTCCTGAATGATAGTGCGGAAAATATCCGAGCAGACAGACAACAGAGTTTTACTTCTTCCGAGTAAGCTCGAGGTATCGCTGTTTATGGCAATTTCATAGCAGCAAACCACAAACATGTGACGGCATTGAGACAAGATGTATTCTTTCCGAGGCTGGGTTTAGAAGGATTAAAGGGGCACTTGACGGGATTGAGATTGTACTTGTAAGAAATTGGTATGTCAAGAAATATTACCGATATAAGTTTTTGCGTAAAGCAAGGAGATCTTTTTCTGATTTACTACTCGTTTATTAACCTCATTTCAAGTGTAAAATATTTTCCTTACTTGAAATAGACGTAGGGTGATCAATAAATAATTTTTAAGGAAAAATAAAGAAGTGTTTTTCGTACAAGCAGAACTTTTCTATCAAGCAGTAAACACAAACTATAACTTTTCCTTCTACTTCATGAGGTTACAACATACTCCCCCGGAACAGAAAGTGATAGAGAAGAAACCAGGAGCTCTCGCTTCAGTTTATTGAAAAGAAAAACTTTAAGGCCTTCCATTATAGCCACATAACCATTATCTACAGCCCAAAACCCGGTCAATTCTTCGGAATACTTTTCGTTCGCAAATTGCACCCGGCAAAACTTTCCGTAATTGGATAAACCGTTTCCATCTACCGGCCAGCCCAGAACCTTAATCTGCCTCAATCATTTCCAGCATTCGAGTTGCTCGAGGAAAACGGTGCCGCCGGGAAACTTCTTCCCCTTTCCTGAACCCGGTTCAGTGTGAGAAGTGTGCTGCACATGTCCCAAGATACAGTTTCTTGAAACTATGAAAGCACTACGACGTTCCTTCTTTCCGAAATGGGGAGAGAGGAGGTCGTAGTCGTCAACCCTTTCGAACACACCGAAGCCTGAGGTTTGACTCCAAGATCGACTGCTTTTTGAACTATTCCATGAACCTCAGTGTGGCCTGTTCCTGCCAGCCTTACTATTTTGTCAAGTGCAGAAACCCGGAACCGACGTCGTTTGCATAGAGTAGCGTAGGCTTTTAATTGAATCTAATTCTAGGGATACAAGGGAGAACACAATGGGTGTCCCAGAGCTGGTCTCACGAGTATTCCACGCTCGGCAGCGGGAAAAGGCCAGTATTAAAAGCAAATATTTCTTTTCTTTCAAACGCACAGCAGGGAAAAGGGAAACCGAAACGACGCCCCGGGACGGTCTCGGGAATGTGAGAAGGTTTTGTTGGGTCAAAAACTAACATAAAAGATCTTGATGGCTCGAGATGAGAGGAGCTGGCAAAGCCACAAGAAACACGAAGGATCACATGGCCTCCAGGGGGAAAATAACGAAAAAGGTTAATTTAATTTCAGACTACGTTTTCCCCATCGCTTCGCCTTTGACCGAACATCCGTTTTCCGTCAGTCATTTGCGAAGCGTTCGGAATCAAGTTTTTGGTACGTTTTTGTCCATTCCTTCGGAAGCGGCACCGACGACGGGAGATGTTCGTTCCCTAATTTATTTCGCCTCATAAATGTTTCGACTGCCCGTTCTTCCCAGCCAAAGAAATCTCGATTTCGGCCATTCAACAAATAGATTGAATCTGTGCTTTTAACGCACGTGCCGACGGAGGTTCGTGGAAAGACTCTCATGGCAGAGTTGCTCACACTCCCGATGAAATAAAGGCACATAAAAAATGGGAAACATTGAAAAATTGCGTCCCGATTTGGGGGTTTGGGAGAGAAAAGGTTTGAAAAGCCCCGAAATGTAGAAGCAGATGGAACGAAATATGTTCCTGCTTCTTTTTTTGTTGCTTGTGGTTCAGTGTTAATAGATAAAGATGTTTCCGTTCGAGAGTCTCATGGAAAAACCTCTCCCGTCGCAGGGTGTTAGAACAAGGCATAAAAACTCACCATAGGGATTATTGTGGCACAGAATGCTTCCTATCTCCGTAATTTTTCAACACATTTGCTCTTTTCTATCTCCAAAAAATTCAATTCAACTACAAACCCTGGAAAACTGTACCTCGTTTTCCAACCCGATGAGTTCGGTTGTCGTTTCGAAATCGAACAGATAGAACTCCGCACGTTTCACTTTGTGTCATCCCTTGTTCCGGGCACTCTTTTCGACAATCGTTTGCGAAGCACTATTGAGTTGGACAGTTTCACAGCACAATCCTTAAAAGGATTCACGCAATAGGTGATGTGTTCCTTTTTTGTACCTTTTTTGTGTTATATGCCAAGGGGTAAAGGGAAAATGCGTACATCTCGTAAACCATTCACGCGTAAGCGACTTATCGGATCAAAGAATCAATTCTTGTATGGGTTGTTTATGCTTTTGTGTGTCGTTTTTTGTTGTCGGAAATATTTTTCACACCAGATTGCAGAACATGCTTCCCGTTTACCGATTTTTTGTTGTCTTCGCTCAACAAAATTTCAGTAACAAAAATGGAAAAACAGGAAACTCATGGATGGTATTGGTGCTTTAAAAGAACAATCAAATCACCCACGATTGAGGAACGAAAAAGACGTCAACGGTTTTACCGGCTACATCAGGGAATTGGGTGTGTCGCTTTTTTGTCGTTCTTTGATTTCTGACACAGAATAGTCCTAGTTCACTTTCGTCCGACAACGAATTCCATTTCAACCGACACAGGAAATGGATTGCTGGGATTGACTGAGCATTCATGAAGCAAGTGATTTTTCGAACCAATCTGCTCGGCTTTTGAAGAATTCTCTCATTCAACGTTTGACCGAATTTAATTGGATTTGTATCGCATCGCAGGCAACTCAACCTGCATGGTTTCAAATACAGGATTGCAGTAGAGTGTGTAAAATAAAAATTAAAAACCTAAATCATCAACAATAAGGAAATATAAATAGAGTTCATAGACATAATAGATATAAAACTCGTTTGCAATCAAATGAACCCAGTGGCAACGGAGTCGTCAAGCATTTGTAGACATATTTCAAACTGCAAACACAAATAATTAATCAACTTTCAACAGATTTCCAACACGAACAATTTGTCCAAGCTTTTTCCAGGACAACTTTTTCAATTTACTAATTTCCTTTTTGATTAAGCACATATCATGTGTTAACAAACATGTAGTAGTGACACAAGTTTCCTCGAGCGAAGAGTTTCGATCAATGTTCAATTCCCTTGGCTGATACTACTCCATACCCTTATCGTATCGGCCTTATTATTCTCTCTAGGCTTCTCTTCCATTGTTACCAGGAATATGGCTATGTGGCTATCAATGACTGGCCTGTTGCAAATGGTAAAGAGGTACAAAAACGTGCAACAAAATGCTAACGGAAGCATGCAACACATGAGGCACTCAAGTTCTGATCATTTATAGTCCAAACCGACATCACCCATCGATGGATAGTACGATAGTTTTGTATACCAGTGCTTTGCCTGGAGCTATAGATCTAATATAGTCCCACACAGTACTGGGTAAGCTCTAAGCTTGTGAAAAGAAATATGGTCAAAAATTCATTATTGATGGGCATCGATGTTTTCTATAAAGTTTGTTTCGTGTTTTAGGTCCATGCGTTTTTCGTTTCCTTTTGTTCAACGGTAAACCAACATGAAAAGTTGGGCATCCACATTAAGACTGCGATTGGATGTTTGTTATTGGTACAACAACGTGGTCCGCAGCGGATATCCTCGTTGACCGTCCCTCGAGAGCAAAGTAAGCTGTATGAACACATGTAAGCAAAAGAGAAAATTTCCAGGCGTATGAAACAAACTAAAAAAACCGGATGAAGAGGAAAAGATTGCCACGCCATAAAAAATGGCACGTTTCACTTAGGTTGAGTTTTAGCAGACGGACGGGGAAAACTTTCATAGCATAGTCAGCAAAATATGATGATTTTGCAGCCTGGGTTCGCAATCACCGAGGAAAAGGGAAACTAAACTGGGAACGTACGTTGGATCAGCAGTAGGAAAAAGCACTTGCAAACCATGTCATGTTTAGATTAGTTTCGGTTTGTTTGTTGTTTTTTTTTGCTTGTTTCAAGTGGTATACAGGATTCTGTACAACTGAATAAGTTGATCAAAATGTTGCATCACAATCTCGTGGTGGAAACATATTTTCTTGTTTGGATCCATCTTTTCCATTTTCTTATCTTTCGTTCAACATTTTTCGCTCTTCCAATCGTCATTTCTTCAGCGTAAGAAGACCTCGGGGAGTCATTGTTTTTGTATAGATAAACAGCAGCAGTTTTTTCGGTGTGTTGGCGACGACAAACGCTGAGCTTAGTCACGGAAGCTAAGCTATAAACACCCCCGGAGCGATAATCATTCAATTTTCTCGAATCAATCAACCGCCCCACAAGCGTTGAGTGATGTCGCTGGCGAGAAATCCCTTTCGATCGCCCGAAGCAATCCTGATTCCTGGGTCGTGGTTGATGACCGGGAAGGTTTGATAGTAAAGCTTTCCCTTCACTTCCAATCATCAGACTTGGTGGAACAAAATGTTGCTACCCGGAAGGAAAACCATCTGCCACATGAAGCAACTTCACCACTGCTGATATTCTTGATTACTTTGCAGCTTCGCAGATGCGATGCGGAAGTCTGGATCATCCAAACGAGGCATTTTCTGGAACGTATTCTATCTAGCTCAGGCGCTCTACTTTTCAACTTGATGTGCACTTTCCATAGTACGAACTAGTATGCTTGCTATTTTTTCAAGTCAGTGTATATTAACAATTTTTTCCGACCAGAAAAAATCAGGCATGATCCTCATAAATAAAACCATTTTTATGAAGGGTTTCAGAAGTTTCATTAGCTGCACTGCCTCATGAACTTTTCTTATATTTTATTTGAAACCGCACAGTAAAGTAAAACTGTATAGTGAGTCAGTTTGTTAGCATAATATCAGTAACAAAAACAACAAAACACTACTACAACGATAAATTTCGACCTATAACGTCACGCCTAAGTTCTCTTAACATGTCCACAAATATCACGTTTTCTCACTGCAAAACGTTCAAGACTATCAAGTTCAAGCATACTTGCCGTTATGGGAAATTAATGCACAATATTGAAAAGCCATATTTATTTATTTTTGGTCAAAAATTGAAATACGAGGAGCATTAAATCAACATTCAGCACGTTTATCATTTTTTTAAGTCTACTCTTGTCGACACCGATTGCTATACAGCATAAATTATTCATCAACTTTGAACACTTCTCCGCATTCCCCCGGCAGCGCACAGGCGTCGTAATTTACGCTGCATAAATATTTTTATAAATAAACTGGCCTATTTACAAAATGACGTTGCGGAGCGCCATCGCATGTCATTATCGTTATTCAATGTGCTTAACACCAAATCGGGTCATCAATCAAGCACACTTTCAACGCACAACCAACGAAAGCAACACTAGCGCCAACCATCGCAAATTGCGCGTTTCGTGGCTGCATTTCATCATTAATTATTCTATTGTTCTACTTTTACAAGCACCAGAATAAAATCAAACCCCTAGCAAATGAGCTGAAGTTAGTGATATTTTCTGACATTTAAGTCTGTTTAAATAAAAACAATACCCTTCTTTGTTGACTTCATTCACCTTACTGCAATATTTATTTACTTAAAAATACTTGCTTTTATACAATAAACAAAAAATGAACTGATAACGAACCGAACCATAAAAATGTCACCAATCGATATTTACCATCCATTGCAAAACGGATTTCCATTTTCCGAACCAGCGGCCATTGAACTGCACCATCGTCAGACATCCAAATGCACAAACACACGTAGACATACATACAAAAACGTGGCTGTTCGTCGTGATCGGAAATTTCAATTTGTTCGATGAAAATTTATTTAGCGCAATAAAGCATAATAAAATAATCCATTAAACAGCTCGCCCGCTAGCCGACGCCGTTAGTCAGACACGTTGCTTTTCCTCCTTGCAAAATGGTTTCCTTTTTGCATCCAACATCTTGTACGTTCGACGGCAAATGGCGTTCCTAATGCATCGGAACGGGATTAGAAATTGAGGGCAAATCAACCTCGGCATCGAGCTGGTCCAAGTGCCGGGAGATTTAGAACGGAAGCGATGGCAATTGGCCCGTTCAAGTGTGTCTAATCTTCGATTATAAATGCGCTTTAAAATTAAATCACACCAAGTACGGGAGCGTTGTACGATGCATAAGTTATCGAAGTCTGGTCATGTGAAATAACTGGTGTTGGTAGTTGCAACTGTGGTTAGTTTTTATAATCCCATCGGATAAGAACCCATGTCCAAATCAGATGAGAAATCCATCAAATAAAATGAAGCATTTTTATATACTTGTTGTAAAAAGTCACAACTGATATGAATTGCATGGGATAATAAATTAAACATCGCAATGGGTTTCATCCGAGGTAGATCAATTTATCAAAATATCCTTAACTTTTGCGCTTTTGCTGAACCTGTGCATCAAACATATAAACATCGAATTTTTCAAACGATTGATAGAACAATTTTTAGAAAAAAAAACTGTATTCGTTATCTTGGTCTGTAATTCCACGAAAATTCCCAAGCGGCGTTCAAAGGCCTGTGGTTCATTTTATGGTTATTGGATTAGCCCAGACGAGGGCAATGGTTTCGCATGTCGATGCTTTCACTCCCGATACTGTCCGAAAATATCCCTTCTAGACCTATGTTCGCTCTAAACGTCTAGATGAATAAATCATAAATCAATTTACATTCGGTTGGCACATTATGGTTGGCATAGAGTAGTATCACACATACGGTTTCGACAGTCTTTTTTTAACTTTGAACACATTTTCCATCCCCGTTGTATTGATCGATTTTCGATGGCCGACATTTTCGACTAGGGTTCGCAGACCTTTCGGATGGCTAATGTGTTAGCAGCTTCGATCTAGTTCAGACGTCTGACGTTTTCTCTTTCACTCTGATGCTCTCGTTTCCTGTGTGTTTCTGACGCTCTAGAGGCATGGGCTGTATTTGACATCTGTCCAGTCCTGGCAAGGCTCTCATTTTGATTAATTAACCTACTTTCAATTTATTTTCACTTCAGAAGTCCACCAGTTCCAATAATCGGTCGACTAACGAGACATGCTCTAATTTTTCGGTTTTTTCCAATCTACATAGGTCAAAAACGTTGGCGTGAGTCGTCTGTGGCACTCGGTCATATGAACATTCACGATGTCGACATCAAAAAGCTACGCCATCCATTTGAAATTGGTCACATGAGCTGGGATAGTGTGTGTGTGTGTGTAAGCGAAACGGATCCTAATCTGCGTAACTAATTGGCGTTACGAATATTTCAGCTTTCCATTTTCCACCAACATCATGCTCTGCTTTTTCATGAGAACTGGAAACACACAAATAGAATAGGGTAAAAGGACATCGTCCATCATCGTGTACAGTTTAACTAAAAGAGAATCTAATGTGTGTACCGTAGACAATTTTCAATTAAGCATTTTTACGATTAGGACAACAGATATTGCACCTTTAAATGACAACTGCTTCAAATGGCTTAAGTATAGCACATTTTCTATACGTCTTCTTTAATCTGTGGTTTCGATTAATGATCTTAATACCCAGATAAGCCGATGATTATGATGAGGCAGTTCCTAATCTTTTCTTGAGGTTTAATCACTCGGTTTGAACAAACGTTATATTCAATTATCAATTGTGGTTCCATGAAACGGAAACGGAGAGACATGAAGCATTCCCAGAGTCAATCGTGATAAAATGGTTTTATGTCTTTACTGGAGCGTTACGATTGAAAATTTTTTTGACCAAGTTTTTCGTAGATTAAAACATGTTTACACTTTGTTTGTTAAAAATAACTATTGATAAATTGTATTGCATAGTACACTCTAGAATTTGCTAAACACATGTTTTTGCTTCAAAGATTTCGTAAGACAAGAAATGTGTTACAAATTTTATCATCAAAAATATGCTAAATGTTTCATAAAGTATTTATTTCCATTTTATAAAACCCATATATTTAGCGCCCCAGCCACCCTTCGTCTACCACTGATTGCACATCAGTGGCCACTAAACAATCGGTAAGAAATATGACCCAATAATTGCACCGATTCCTTTTTATCACCGACGCGGAAAGTGAAGGATTCGCGGAAAGATTAATCTTTTCAGATTTTGGCCACGGCGCCAGGTTAGGCGATTTTATTGCCCTTTATTCGCAGCTCCAAGAAAAACGCACACACATCACACATAGCAGGTGGGAGGGTGTCTGTGAATGATTTGTTCACTAACCGAAGGAATTTGCTTCATCCCATTTGATCCCATTTGGCAGCGAAAATAGTACCTATATTCGCGGAAGTAAATCACGCCGAGACTCGGGCCAAAAGGCGCGATTGTGTGGTGCGGTCCGAATAAATTCGTTAAAACCCCGAAAGTCGTACGTTTCATTCGAGGCACGTCCGCCATACTTAACATGCCGCACCATTATTGAGGCAAAATACTATTGATTCGGCCCGGTTTCACTCGGAATTCTATGACTGCGTGCTGGCTTACGCGAGCACTGAGCCAGACGGCCGCGATGGCCTTCACGTTGTTTCGGTATTCGAATGGTTGGAAGTTATCCGACAGTATCAAGGAATTGGACTGTAGAGACTGATAAATCGCATTACCGAAAGTGATACGCAAAGTCAGTGCCCGATCGCAGACCATGAATTTTCATTTATATTTTCAACAAACAATATAAATTCATTGATTCAATCAATATAAGTGAGTTTGGTTACTCCTTTTTGCCATCAAAATTGTTTTCCCTATGCCGTTGGAAATTTTATTACAATGGTGTATTCTATTTTTTTCACATGAATTAATTAAAAATATGACTGCCTCTATTCAACTGACTGCTTCAAGAGCATAATTCGTTCAACCTTTCTTTGTACATACCCTGACGTTAAACCTACGCAATCTACCAAGCACCAGGCGTCTCCATTGGATCCGATTTGGTTGGATAGGATTTCCTTCCCTGACTCTCTTGAAATGCCGCTTCAATCGTCTTTCGTTCCATTTGTTCACCTAATGAACTCATCCAATGATAACATTTGCCGGAGAAATTATGCTTTACCATTAATTGGTAAAGCTCGAGCGTAGTTCAAACCAACGTTTCCCCCCAACCAATTGTACCAATTTGCTCGTACTTCCTGCAGCTCTCCTGCAAGCACACTACAAAAGTCTACGTTAATCTCACTGCCAATTGATGTCCGGAATTCCCGCCGTTCCGACTTGGGGGATGAGGATATCATCCACGATGGAGGCGCCTGGTTCCTTGAAGAGGCAAAATAACACTTGAGCTGGCGAGAGTTGGAGAAGGCAAAAAACCACCTTCGTCATACACGCAGATTGAGCTCGTGGACATCGTATTAAAGCACTATGGGAACCGAGTTTCTGCTTGGCCGACTATTGGCCGGAAACGGATCTCGGAACTGTTCGTTAGCGTCCGTCCAACATCATCATCATCATCATTCTTTCCGTAGTCTTAACATTCGGGTCTGGTCTGGTGTGATCCTTGACGTGTTCGACTGGAGTCGAGTGCCACGTGCTGCGAACGCTTCAGGCCAAGCATTAGCTACATAAATACATTATCGTGGTTTTTCGACCTGCTTATCTGTTGCCCACCCTTTTTACTGTCCTTCTTTATCCCCATTTTCTTTCACATTCACCCATCCATCTATCGATCCATCATCCATCGTAATACGTTCGACATTATGGTGGTTCGGTAACAGCCTTAATAGGATCAATCATTTTCTCTAGCATGGTCCAAATGCCAACCATTATGATTAAAATGTACACCTCTCGGAAAGAATACACCTGGATTCCTACTAAAAACAGGAAATGAAACCATAAATCATTTAGAAAAGTAACCATTTTCTTTGATTCTACAACTATTCAGCAAAGTGATGTTTTCTTTCTGGAACTGTGTTTACACATTTTTCGCAATGTTCATATTCGCTTTAATAGATATTGCACCAATGTGTCAGTAAGTCAATCCCATGTTATAAAAGAACCACAAACAGCCAACAAGCTGACTTTAAAGCTTCATCAATCATAACCCTTTAGGGAAAATCTTTACTGGAATGACTGTTCATAAAATAAATTACCATAACCATACCTCCACAATAAATGTTTCGTTACCGGAAAGGACTACTTATTGTTGCTGATTCTGTGACCATCGTAAACAAACTTTATTATTTACGGCCTGTATTTCTCTACAAAACATTTTTTTTTTTATTTTGAATCAATCGCATTTTTGTGCACTTATGAAGCAGTACTGACCAAACCACAGGAGTTGTATACATCATGCATTAATGATTCACGTGAAAGAGATTATTTTACAGCGTTGTTAAAAAATTAAACACATGCAATTATGCGGTGGACGATTAAAATTTAATTGTCATTGTTGTTAATATTACATTACTTGCAATTGTGCCAAAACAATGAATATTTCAACAGAACTGCGAACATCATAGGCTTCACAATTTTCCAATACAAAATAATAATTTTATTAGCAAAAAACTTCAAACTTCATCAAGAGACTTTCAAATCAAATTTGGACTTCTTTTTCCTTCTAGATACAAAACTGACTCATATATGCACATATTCAATTCAGAAAATCTATCCTGTCTGGCTATTGGGTTAATGAATAGTCAAACATTACAAAACACACTCACACAAACAAGAGGAATCCTTAACAGCATGCGTTCACCACTGCAGTCTCATTAGAGCATTCAATGAAACCTCTGCTTTGTTTCCTTCCATTTCTCCTGCTAGGTTTCAGCTAGAATCTTTCCACTGACAGGAATCGAACGGAATAAAACATCATCACAGACCTGAGCATCCAAATGCGAGGAACAAGGCATCAAGATAAAAGAAAGCTACGAAAGAGTGGAAAAAAGTAGCCAGGAAAATAATGCACACCAAACGTCGATGGATGTTAATCCATGTAGCTCTCGCCCAATAGAGTAACAAATGGAAATGCTGACCACCTCCTGGCATTCAGTAGTCCAGAACCAACGGCAGGGTGTGCGATTTTGTCCGGATCGTCTTACGAAACGAAGGGAAGAAACATGTTGCAATGAGATTTTACCAGAACTAGCCACACAACGTTGGGAGATAACGAATGTAATGTAGTGATACGAGCAAGGACACGAGAAGAGAAAAGGATTCCTTCCCCCGCTGGTCGCGTAAGAATGGTAGGCATCGAACCGGATCATTCGATTGGCCTGACCGGTGTTGCTAGGATACATCCTGTACCAAATACCATGCCAACGTTGGATGGTCGTTTTGGTGTGCACATCGCAGAAGAAGAAATGTACACCGATATACCTGGGTTTGTTTTTCTCGCACTGGAAGACCATCAACGAGGAACCGTAGTCCGATAAAATGAGTCCCATCGGGTGCATCGACAATTCAAGGCTACTCGGTACTTGCCACGGAACGGTTTCCGCTCACGTTCCTTGATCCGTTTTCAAGGTGAATGGTTTACCCTTTTTACTCCTTCTCTTTAACAGAGCGTGTCGTTTTCTTTCTCACTGCACGTGGCCACAATTGAAGGTTGTTTCGTAAACTGCTTGGCTTTAATTTTACCAACTGAATGAGCAGCAGCAACGTGCTCGTTTTTTCCCTTCATTTGAGACATCGAGCTGCTAACGAGTTGATTCCAAAGCGAGTTTGTCGTAAGATAAGCATGATGTTCATTGTTGGTTTCTTTAGAGGGATCACCACCTTTAGTAGGTTTTTCTCATATCATTTCTTCTTTAATATGCAAGATCTAATGAGTGATTTTGTTAATTGATGCAATCAAAACGTTAAGTAAATTTAAACAAAGCATTAACACAATCTAAAAGCGAAAAAAACATCCATGAGGTTTGTGGTACTGCAAAAGGGCCAAAGTATGATTGAAAAACAAATTTAAAAACAACTTAAACAAAAACACAACAGATTGACACAAGAAATAATTGAAAAAGTATGTATGAAAAGTGTACTTTTAAAAAGTGTTCTCTTGTTCGTAATATCCTCTCAATTTCAACAGGGGCTACAACATGGTATCACCACAGCACAACAATGTAGCAAGCATTATGAACGGACCTTACCTTAGTGATGTGAGGTATTCAGGTGTTCCCATGAAAAGTCCTTATGCGTGAATAGTGAGTGTTTAGTGTGTGACAGACGAAAGGAAAAAAAGGATACGACATGCCACCGTGACCAACATGTTGTTTTAGAGAAAAGAAGGAAACATTTGTTGCACACAGGCAGATGACCGTTTGAGGACAGCTTGGTTCCAGAAAGCGAATGAAACATATACTGTATCAGCCAGCAGGAACTGTTACATTTTATAGTTTCACCATTGAATCGCTAGACCTTCTGTCGTCGACACAAAATGACCGACATCAATCGTAGTGGCAAACACCAAAAACACAATGGCAAAATCGATGCGCAATCAGCGCTATCCCCACCGGGTCCGGTTCTATCCTCGGGGGCTCCGAACGATTATGTCCGTGCAGCCAGCAACGCTATCACAACCGGCACCGGAAGCACCTCCAGAAGCGGCTCGTTGAAACGCAACAATAGCCATCATCAGCGGACGAAAAAACCCCAGCATGCCAATACGATCGAACGGGGCTTCAGTGGCCAGGGAAGTCTGGACCGGAGCGGTGGCACCGCGAACGGCCATTACCATCTCCACCAGGTCGGAACGAGATCCGGCGCTGGTTCCGGTCTGGCGCAGAGCTGGGGCTCGAAAAACTCCACCAGCACTCAGTCGCAGTCGAGCTCGGTTGGGGCGGTCGGTACGCCAACGCCGACGCCTCCCGGACCGGATGCCGGCAACACTGAGTGTGTGGGCTCGGGAACGAAACAAATACACGGCGTAAAAACGGAAGCCACGCTCGGGGAGGATTTTAAACGCTTCCACACGCTCCGCAACAGCTACGGCGGGAAATCCAATTTAAATGTAAATAACACCGATCAGACGATAAAGACGCAGGTCCTGCTGCACCAGCAGAAGCTCCGCGAGTATAGTCGGCAGCACCAGCAGCAGCACGTGGACAACGACAGCTACTCGACCTGCTCGTCCTCGCAATCCGATTACCAACATCCTCAGCACAGTCAGCCGCATCGACACAAGCATCATACCCACCATCGCCAGCATCATCATCAACACCACCATCAGCAACACCAACAACAGCACCCTCAACAACAACAGCCGCAACCGCCTCAAAGCATCTATCCTATCTCAGCGACGGTCGCGGCGACGGCCACCCTCACTCGAAGCGGTGGCGTTGGTGGTGGCTCGATATTGAAAAATGCCACCAACACTATCGCCCACGGTGAAGCCTCAGTGGGGGTCGGCGGGAACCGGAACAGCCTTCGGCGTGGACCAGGTGGATTAAGCACTCTGTCGCTGTGTAGCTGTGATGCGGAAACGGAGGTGAGTATGTCATTATTACAAGCATTTCCTTTTCCATCGCATTCCTTTTACGTTTTCATCTGGCTTTCGCATCATTTTTCGTACCATCCATTTTTCATGTAACGTAAAACTCGGGTAGCATGAAATGTCCGATATCGTTTGTTAATCACTGGCACTGACTTTTATGGTGCCTCTTGGACTTTGGAAAGGTACGCCTGGACTGCAGATGACTTTTGTTCTTGAATTTGTACCATTCCACCAAGGATGTTTGATCGCTGGACATTCTCATGTTTCTGCCTCAAAAAACTGTCCGATTATTTATGTTTGTTCATTTGAGCATCAGACAGATTATTTTTCATCAAAAAAGAAACTTTTATTGGGTACAACTTACGCATTTCCTAAACATCTTTCAAACATCTAGAATACCGGAAAAGCTTTACGAGAAATAAATCATTTAATTCATATTGATTATTGATATACTATTCAAGAGAAGTACATACCACGTAAATTTGGTTAATTATTCAGTCTTCTGGTTTCTTAGCGATAAAGGTGTTTAATATATTAACACTTAGCACATGGTTGGTAATTATATCATGATAGATAATGGTTTGTGAAGATATAATCAGAAACTTTATTATTTTTATTTAATAATGAACAGAAAAGTTTGATTCTGAATTGAAGAACACCTTAAATGTGTGTTAGAAAACCAATTAAAATTTCTTCACAGCGAAATTGGATTTTGTTTAAAAAGTAGTTGCTTAAATTGCTCTTTGCCCATTGAAAAAATGCCTGATCTCATGAAGGAATTTCTGTTTCTGCAAGCAATGTGCTATTCATGCCACTTTTCGGATGTACGAGGCTTCCTGAAACTAGGAATTTCGTTGGCGATAAAAGCTGAATTACCATCAAAATTCGCCCCACAGTCGATAATAGCTCGTGGGCATTATCGTTTCTTCTTCAAAGACATCAGCGAAATGTCTTCACTCTCTGGCCCCCGCTAAGTGCGATGAACGCCCTTTCGGCCAACCGCGGATGGTGACATAACCTGCTGACTTCGCGACCCCCAAACCTCCGCCGGCGAATGGAGCTGGAAGTTTGTAATTAATTTTCTTAATCACATTATCATCATGGTTCGCCCCCTGCTGTGTACTTTTCGGTGTAGCCAGTGGCAAAATGTAACGTCGATATTTGAGCCACCCGAGGCGATCGTTACAAAAACACCACTGATACCGACAACCTTCGTTCCCACGTAGAAGTTTTGGCATCGAGAAAAAAGGCACATCCACACCACCGCCACCAGACCTACCAGACCATCTTGATGCTTCCGAGTGGTGTCTTGAGGGGTTGGCGTGCTGTAAAGGAACAAAAAAAAGGGAATCAAATAGAATAAGCCGGATTAAAAGCCGGATCTTATCGCAGAGATTCAAATTGCGAATTCCATTTTCACACCAAACGATCGTTTGGAGCTTTGCGTTTTTCTGTAGGGAACATCAGCTCGATTGCAGAAGCGGGCATTTTATTCTCGTATTTTTTTTGCAAATGAAGTGGAACGGCCGCGTTAGACCAGTTTTCCAAAATGAACTTTGCCTCCAGTAATGACAATACTTTTATTACTGACGGCATTGGCTCTGCAGTGACGTTGTTCAGTTCTAGGAGTCTGCGAATTTCAATAAATTAGTGTTGTTTGGATGAATTCGCTTACAATGAGTTTGACACTGAATATATCAATTAATAATGAGAACGCTTGGAAAATCGGCATAGATTTTCTTGAACATAACATTTTGGAAAGTTTCGCAATAAATATTTTAAAGTTTATAGACATTTCCGTATAGAGTTTTCTAATCAAAATTACATTAATTCAAACTGCATTTGTAACAACTTTATTCTCGTTAGGGATGAAAAGTGTACAATCATCCAGCTTTCCTATAGCATCACCAAGAAATGTACTGAGATATTGATCCAAATATGTAAATGCAGGTGCTTCTCGGAAATTTATGTTACCACCTTGAGGTACTTCTGTAGAAACGTCCTCTAATGTGCCCGATAACGATAATTGACACCAATTTGTGGTCTCCAAAGCCTCAATTGGTATGGCTCAATAAACCGATAGGCCGAAGGCTAACACAAACGATCCGGTTTGGTACTAAGCCAAGTGGCTATCTTTGCTGTTGATTGTGGCATTTGGATACACATCGGCATTCCGTTTCGTTGACGATGTTGTCTTTTGAGATGGCAGCGATATTTCTGTTTGCATTTCCCGCATTGTTTCTTTCATGAACGCTTCCAGACCCGACCGAAGGACGCAATTACACAAATTAACCAATAACGGGAACGTTATGGCATTCGAACATGTTGCTTCACTGAAAGATGGGACTTCCGATAGTTGTTCGACCGTACTTCGTGGCAGGCGGCGTGCTTCAACTGTGCTAATGTGTGAAAGTGTCACTAATATGTCCTTATCTGTCATTCCATATGTTGCCTTTGTTTGCTCTATAGCACATAAGCTTTCTCGTTGGACTTGAATTTGTGATGACTTACCAACAAACTGGTAGCGTTTGTTAACCTACATTTGAAGCTTGTATTCTGTGTCGTAAAACGAAGTGAACCATAACATTTCTAGGGCATTTTTTTCGGTCTGATCGTTCTATTCCGAAACCAAATTTTGGCCACATCTCAAATTGTGTGCTCCTAGCTCTATCGTTTCCAACGCTTCCTTTTTTGTTATCTCTCACTTATTCATCCACATCTTTAGCGCATTACATTGCCTCCTCTCACCGACTCAACGATTTCGTTTCGTTCCGAATTTTCCTCTCTCTATCCGGATCAAATATTTACAGATAATACCGAATCCATTAAGGCCATTATATCAGTACAGTCTGGACAGGAAAAATCCTCGCCAACACACGTACACGTGTGAGCAGAACGCACAAATCCTCCTACGGCTGGAGAAGGACCGCCAGAAGAAGTTCGGTTCGATGGGAAAGCTGGTAAGTGTTAATTCCGTTCTGTTTCTGGTCGTGATTTTATTTCCCCCCAGCGATTGCGGTCGTGTCGTGGAGTCACATGGTGGGAGACGGGTTTTTTTTCCTGCGGAAAACATGCTGTAACGGTGGCCGCATGGGCCATTTTCCGAAGAAGTGTGCGTTCGTTCGGTTGACTGTTGCGTGTTTGAGTGCCGTATTTAACGGCTCCCTAAACGCTAGTTTTCGGCTTTAGGAAAATGGCGTTAGAGCAGGTCATTTGGATTCGTACCGTAAACAGGATAATAGTGCCGGGTTTCAATCGGAAGTGTGTTGAACTTAATGGAGAGGGCAGAAGGGTATCAGATAATTATTTAAAAGCACTTGAAATACACCAACCGACCGTCAGTGAATAAACAGAACTACTCAAGCACCAAATTGATGCCCGAGTGTTTTCGGTAACTAACCAGCGCGTCACGGACAATCATTGTTTAATTTATCGTTCCTCAACTGTGTCTGTTTCGCAACGTCGAAGTGCTCTTAAAGCTTCGCAAGGATCCTCAAATTGCTTCGCAGTCCCTAAATCCTCTTACGCAATAAATGTCCCAGCCAAACAAGATGAACCGAAGTAAAACATGGCTCAGAGCTTCCTGAATTAATTCCCGCCCTCAACAAACCTAACTCAACTTCACAGAGCAGTTGCTCGCTCGGGGCACGGAAACCGTAAGCACCGAGTTGGCATCAAATTTAAACAATGATAGACACAATTAGCTTTCTCCCTTACCGTCCCACGCACCACCACCACAACGATGACGATGACGACGAAAGGCTTGAGAAAACTAATTTGCTAATGAAAACTCAACCAGCCTTCCACCAGGAACCGCTTTTCTCATTATCCCGGCAAATGCTTCAAGCGCTGGGTGGCCTTTCGAGTTCTCAGTTGACGTACTTTGTGCTCGTTGGCTTCCTGAATGTATGTTCTATATGCTCGAACGACTCGAGCGTGCGTTTCATCATCATTTTGCTGCGAATTACCAGCAAGTTACTTTCCTCTGCCCTCCGGCACTTTCGGTTCGGTCGTAGTGACCATTGTTGTGTTTCCCTCTCTCAAAAAACCCCAACACGAGCAACGACCACAACAAAGCGTGTGTGAACGCCACCATCTACACCAGGAACATCACCGAAACCGACTTCACGAAACGATCTACACGCTCCACTTTGGCACGATGTGAAAATTTGTGGAAAACCAACACTAATGCACTAGTGCTTCATTTTCTTCCCACGAAAATCTCAACGTGTACGCCTTCGGAAATTTACTGCGAACTCCTCGCAGCATCTCGCCACATCGACCGGGGACCTCAGCATGGCGGCTTCGGTGATGCAACGCCACTCGAGCATTACCGGTGCATCCGTGCCGGCTTCCTCCGTTTCCACACCAACGCCGACTCCTCCACCCCTGCTAGCGCCCTCGAGCAACGGATCCAAAGGTGCCGGAAACCCGTGTAAGGCAACGGCAGCAGTTGGCATGCTCAAATTCGACTGCCAACACGGACCACAGTTCCCACGAGGAGGTGATAATTATGCGGAGGTAAGTTTGATATGACACACACAGAAAAGCGTCATTCTTTTGATGTCTGATTGTTTCGAATGCTCTTCATGCAAAGGAGATTATTAATTCTTTTGAAAACTCAAACAAAAAGGAATAACAATAAAATATATTTTTAATAGCCAAAAATGAAAACCAAATTAAGAGAGAATACAAATGTGGGGGAAAATAAAAAAAACCATAAAATTTCCACACGTGCTTCTCACAAAAAAAATATTTCCACCTCGGTGAAGTTTCCTTGATTGCTTTTATTGAACCCCAGATGTAAAACTCGGCAGGAGAAAAATAGACAATAATTCAAACCCTCTCTCTGTTCGTTCCCTCGAACTCCTCCACACTCACTTTTACTAAACGTCCATAGCCGGATGTAACAGGCTAAACAAAGCTATCACTTTGGGGACATTTGGACGGAAGATCCGTACCTAACGGAAACTGGCGAAAACCGCTGTGTCGTCAAAAACAAAGGCCAAAAATACTTTCTATCGATTAAAACCCGCACAAACTAGGATTGGAAAAACGAGCCAATTCTTCATATCTTTCCCGCCCCTGCCGGCGCCTATACGTGACTGTCCATGGCACTTCCGGTCATAAATAATTTAAAACCCATCCCCACCAACACCGGGTTTCAGCTTCCAGTAAACCCGGGGATTCCGTGGTCGAACACGGGACCAAATTTATTGGCCATACTATTTTGCGGCCACTGGTTTTGGAGTATTATTTATGGAATGTCCTTCCGACCACCTTTTCCGGCTGGATTGCAGACTATGCCAGGAATGGTTACCGAGGAACGGGTGGGAAATTGCACATTCCTGCTTTGCTTCGTCAACCGAAGAGCGAGTTTCTTAGTCCATATCGGGAACCGATCTGGATCGCATTCCAGGGCTTTGAGAGATAGAATTCCGTTTGCAAATTGGCACTCCATTTTCACGCCCCAGCTGCTCAGTTTGAAGCAGGCTAAATGCTTCGTCGATAGTATCTCGGGGCGAGTATTTTTCTGCTACCCATACCCAAGCTGGATTACGATTCAAGTCAGAAAGTAATAGATTCAAATAGGATGCGGTACTGGTTCGACTTATTCAGTAGAAAAAACAAGACTATCCTGAGTCAAGCTTGTGTAAAAGAGTCTTCTTAACTGCGAAGTTTTAGATGATTTATCGTTATAAATTCCTTAATAAATCTAGAATACATTAGATTTTTTGTGAAAAATAAAGTTTCATCAGAAACATTGATAACGTTGTACAATGTAAATAAATATAATCCAGCTCTATGTTACTACAGTTCTATTGAAAACAATAACAATTAACAAAATTTCTAAAAATACTGGGTCTTAAAATACTATGCCATTTCAATAAAAATAAAATAAAACCATCGTTGTAACAAGCTTTACTATGGTTTATTCATTATTCAAACTTTTCTACTGTAAAGTTTTAAGCTATCAACATAAATTAGGTGGCAACAAAAAAGAAAATTCTAAAACAAAAGATATATTTTGTTTTTTCCCCAGGAAGGCAATCATACTGATGATTCTTCATCGTCTGACTGTTAGGTTTATGCCTTCATTATTCTTTCAAAGTTTGTCGGAAGCATTTTGTTTC